>JAAGKR010002657.1:0-79964 GCA_011419295.1 Clarias macrocephalus | reverse complement strand
TTTTTTTTTTAACTTACCTTTATGTATGTAAATAGATCATTAATGCTCTCCTGATCTCAGATGAAATTCATAAATACTTGGTGTTCAGTAGTAGCTTTTGTAATTTCTCAAAAGAATAACATCTCATGGATGACGTCTGTTCACTTATACTACTAGCCACCACTGGGGAATCAGTTCAGGCTCAAGAGTGGATCTGATAAGACGGGGACCAGTTAGCAGGTGTGGACCAAAAACTTTCAAGAAATTCCCAGACTTTAGTCAGGTTTTTCTAGATGTAACGTTGGTCTTTCGAGATTTTAGATTGCTCTTCCCAGTTTTATGCTGATCTTCATAGACTTAGGCTAATTTTCTTTTGTTCTTCTTGACTGATCTTGTCAGGCTGTTGTCTGCTCTTCCCAGATTTAGTCTGATCTTATGATATTTTAGGGTGATATTCCTAGATTTGAATCTGGTCTTCCTAAATTTGGTTGGTCCTTCTGGTTTAGGCTGATCTTGGGTTTTGGGGTGATATTTTCAGACTTAGGCTGATCTTCCCATCAGACTTGACTTCCTGGATTCTAAAATCTGGGAAGAAATACAAACATCGTTTGTTTGTTTGTTTGTTTGTTTGTTTGTTTGTTTGTTTGTTTGTTTGTTTGTTTGTTTGTTTGTTTTTTCGGAGTGGGAGGTAAATATCTAAGAAACAGATAGGTCTTTAGTTTTTTTCTTTCTAGATTGCCAGTGACTTGGCTGTACAGACATTACAAATTTAGGCTGATCTTCCCAGATTTCCGCTAGTCTTCCCTGGTTTTAGTCTGGTCTTCAGGCTGATCCTTCCAGAATTTAAGCTGACCTTTAAGCTGAATTTTAGGCTGCTCATGTCAGACTTTAATATAATCTTTGCGGTTTGTAGACTGCTCTTCCCAGACTTTGGGCTGATTTTCCCAGACTACAGGCTGATGCAGCATATGTTTAATCTAATTTAAAATATGATCTGCCTTGACCTGTTCATCTCATTTACAATATTCATGTAAATTCTTATCTTCACTTTATCCTTCTCAGGCTGACAGTGCGTTCGGGTCTTAGGAAACACTGAGAGCAAGGCAGGTATTCACCTCAAGCCTGCTTAGATTCCTGTAAAAAAAAAATAATAATACTCATCTCACCATCCTGCCATATGGGGCTGAATCACCATCCACTATCTTAGTACCTTGTGTGAATCTCTGTTTAACTAATGAAAGGTAAATTGAACCGTTATCCATCATGTTTGGAAAATTGTGCAAGATTATACATTTTGTGACATGATCACTGGTCAGTTTGTGAGTTTTATCTCCAAGGATGAGGAACTTTATTCAAAGACAAAAAAAAAAAAAGTAATCCTGTCATAATATCTGAGGTCTGTAACATTTCGACTTCAATTCAGGATGTTTAAATCAGCTACCTGTGGACCAGGCATTATTTGAGAAACTAGAAAATGTGTCCTATTATGCAGTAGACTATGTTTGTGATGGCGTATACTTTAAAGGACAAAGGACAGCCAATGCAATACCTAATTACCGACTCACTGCTTAAGTAACACCTCTGAACACCAACGCTCATGCAGCAACCTCCTCCTTCTCCTTCCCTGTTCCTACTGAGACTGTTTCTGAGTTGATCTCACTCACTCACTCACACACATACACACGCAGACACACACTTTTATCTCCACTAGGAGCCAGCAATGATACTTTTATCTGTTCTCTTCCCTTCCTTTCCTTTCTGCCGTGCACACACACACACACACACACACACACACACACACACACACACACACACACACACACACACACACACACACACACACACACACACACACACAATACTTTGTCACCATCCTATTGTATTAACCCTTCTCTGGAGGCACTGAACCAGATCAAGGGAGAAAAACTATTTTAAAAAATTAACTGTATTTACTAGGAACAAAAACACAATTCAAAGAAACTTCATCGGAAGCATACATTTAGCTTTTTATCTGATTTTATCTAATATATAGCACCGCATGGCTTCAGTTTATGAATAAATAAACAAGGTAAATTTCACTTATAATGAAATTGACCCAAAAATGTTCATTTTGGTCAATTTTGCTTTCATCTCTTCATATTCATCTTTGTTTTTTTTGCTCAATCTCCTTTCTGAGCGATGTTTCTTGACTGTATACTTGCTTAGAAAATAAAGCAGTATAATGTACAATAGACTGCCAGTAAAAAGAATAATAATGATGTGCAAAGGGATATATAGTGACAGGAAAAATGGATGACAATGATTAAACCTGCGTTAAGATTTTTTTGTGTGTGTGCAGACAGATTTTACATTCATTTCACAGGAGCGACCCATCTTAACAAACGTCTTGCATTTTGCAATCTGAGTCCACCGTAATCCACCATCAGAACCCTAATTTTTTCATTTCCTTGCACGACTTCAGCATGGAGATATACTGTAGGTCAGGCAGTCAGATGAGAAAGGCAACGATTTAGCCATGTGTCAATATTTTGCTTCGCCTCGCAGTTTGCTCTTGCTTCCCGTGCAAATGAATGCTTCTCTATTCCAAAGGACATCGCCTACGGAGTACACGGGCACATACTCGTCTGCGATTTTTCGACACAGAAACAACATCGGCTCTGTTTGTTTATGCTTTGGAAATTCAATTTCTTTAAAGATCTGGACATTTTAACCGGATCACCCTGCAGGGTTCTAATTTATAATATTTAAAATAACTTAGTCAAAACAAACCTGATTTTTAAAAAATTACCAATGTCCATTTTGATGTTTTCAACATGCTTAGAAGACCTTCTGGCTTGGAAACATACATCCTGACAAACAGGACTGGACTTCAAAAGCTGAGCAGTTTAACAGTCACTTTATCACCAGCAGGTTAATAGCTTCTGCTAAATTCGTTTACTTAATTATGAGAAAGCCTGATATCCTTAGATACACTTGTTCTCTGTTCTCATGTGCTCTATATGGCTGTCAGGCTGAATCAACTTCATGGGACCTTTAAAGAGTCAAAGGGAAGAGCTTTATAAAATAAACACAGGCATGTTGTTGTAATTCAAACAGTCATGCCTGCTTTTTGCCCACTTTCATTGCATTGCGGAAAAGCGCTGATCCAAAACATCTTAAAAAAAAAAATAAGCAGTGTCAGCTTTGGGGAATCTATACTTAACCCTCAGACAAAAAGAAACAATAGAAGACCAAATACGGGACCTGGGGGTCCTTCCTCTTCCTTACTAGTGACCAGTGTCACCACTCTGCATGTGTATCAGCTTTACTCTTTATGGGGTGACATGAGCTCTTGTGTCCTTCGTACTCCAAAATTTTTCTGACTTTTTTTTTTTTTTTGCACTTCCCACTTACATGATCTAAGGATTTCAATATCACCCCTTCCTCAGAGATAAAGAGATAAAGAGATAAAGAGAGAGCGACTGATGTTCCCCATCCTCTTGCCTGTCAACAAGAACAGTGTACAGTAAAACTTTCATCTGTGGCACTCATACTTCTCAAACAGACTCTAAAACAAAAGATCCAAATATGCAAAAGCAAAATTCCTGCCATTCAACCTCACTTAGCCTTTGGCACTCACCAACCCAGAGCCAAAGAACACCGCCAGCAGTGCCAAGCAGGCGCCCATCACAATCAGCAGCAGGAAAACGATCAGCGGATGCTGCTGGCTCATGCGACAGTATGACTCGTAAAGCCAATCTGGCGATCTCTGCCTCCTGGTGCCCTCTTTGTCACTGTTCGCACCATCCCGCATGCCACGCTCCAGCAGGTATCTCCTCCCACGCATAGCTCCTGTCCACATAGATCCGGTGCCCTGCCTTTGCTTTTCGGGTGCCTGAGTCACTTTCTTGTCCTTCTCCTGTTCCTTGCCGAGCTCCTTCAGGCTCAGAGCGGGTGGCCGGGCGGCAGCGTTGGCACGCACCTCGGACACCAGCAAGAAGCTTTCCACTCTGGCGCGCAGCATCGCTCAGGCAACATGTTTGGACAAGGAGAGAAGTGAGGAGAGAGTAGACTGAGCATGTGTGTATAAGAGAGAGGAAAAAGAGGGAGGGACCCAAGAGAGGGAAGGAAGGAAAAGAGGGAGGGGGTCGAGGGAGTGTGACAGAGAGAAAGAGCGAGCGAGAGAGAGAGCGAGAGAGAGAGAGAGAGAGAGAATGGGCTTACTATAGCGCTGCTAATGCATAATGCAGTCACTAAGAGCTAATTTAATGTCCTAAAATGAGGGAATTGTGAGGGTTTCAAAGACTCTGAGAGGCTTTTAATGCACCAGAGTCATCGATTAAGCCCTCTCGTTCTCTCTGGGGGTTATTTATCCCCTGTCATGTCAATTTTGCCCCCTAATCTCTTCCCCATCTCAGAGAAGATTAAAGATTTGCACCAAGAGAGAAGCCACAGCTAAGAGCCAGAGATCTGCTCTGGACAAAAACAAGGTTTATGGATGGAATCAGCCACAAAGGCACTACAATTACTACGCTAGAGCCAGCCAAATCACTTCACGTTCACTTCTTAGAGCTCGGCAGCACCAGTTTATTCTTTCAACAGGACTTTCTGTTTTGCAATAAAGTCTGGATCTGATGCAAATGCACTACAGTCTGATCTGTTTATTTTTTAATTCATATGCAGGGATTAAATAAAGTGGCAACCCAGCATGTCTAATGTCATTTATGTGGTCAGACTGTGCAGATGAAATATTCCAGAGTGATGCACATCACTCTGGAGTATTCAATCAAGCAACAAGAAATGAGTAAATGAGTACAATGCTTGACTACTGATTGTATGAAATGTATAATGAAATAAAAAAATGTAATAAAAAAGTCGGTTTGGATTTGCCAAATGCTGTAAATGTAAGATACGGTTATAAATTAATAATAATAATAATAGTAATAATAATAATAATAATAATAATAATAATAATAAAAGGTGGGTGGTGAGGGAAAGAGCTTTAATTTGCAATTAGTGATTCCTCCTTATTTTACAGTAATAATAATAATAATAATAATAATAATAATAATAATAATAGTTTGTGCAAACACTATCAAAATTTAACTTTTATACAAGTATATAAATTATTTAGAATATTATGTTATATTATTAGTAGTAGTAGTAGTTTTGTTATGCATTCAACCAGCTATAATACAGCTAATATCTGTCTGACATTTGCCTAAAATAATGAAATTACTTATTTATATGTATTCAGTTTGTGAGTTATAAGTATATGCAAAAAAATAATAAAAATTTTAAGATACACACACACACACACACACACACACACACACACACACACACACACACACACACACACACAAAAAAAAAAAAAAAACTATATTAAAGTTTTTGTTTAGTTTTTTTTTTCCTGAAAACAGGCCTTAATGTAAACCATTTTAGCTCATCAATGTGCTGCATCAAACCACACATTGGGTTCATTTCAGTCAGACTAATTTAGGTTAACTACGTAAGAACTGGTTCATTATGACTGACCTCCAGATCATTTATTCCCTTATCCTCATTTTTACCATTATTTCTGGGCTGTTCATGCCTATTCATGATTATGACCCAGATAGATTTTAAATATTTTTAATTTAGCAAATGTTATATTTTTGGAATATAATGCATTTACTCAATCAAGAAAAACTGATTTAAAAAAATCTTAAAAAGTCAGTGATAGATAAAGCAGTAAATTGTAAAATATATATACAAATAATATTTTTTTAATTAATTCACTTTATTTTTCCTTATAGCAGCATTGTTTATCAAATATTACAGTTATAATGTAACACATCATAAGATGAAATTAAACTGTATTTCATAAATATTGAACTTTTTCATATATTGTTAATTCAATTCAGTTCAATTTTATTTGTATAGCGCTTTTACATTTGTCATCATTGCAAAGCACAATCAAAAGAATTATTTAAGTTTGTATGAAATGTGAATGTGTATGAATCAAAATGTCAGATAGTCCCTGATAAGCAAGCCGAGGGCAACCTTAATACTCCACGTCCATGAGTCCCCCAGATCTGCTCCTTTACTTAAGGCAAATCTATTTACAAAATGCTTGGTTAAATAAATAAGTTTTTAGCCTAGACTTAAACACTGAGACTGTGTCTGAGTCCCAAACACTATTTGGAAGGCTATTCCATAACTTTGGGGCTCTGTAAGAAGCAAGAAAAGCAGCCTGCATCCTTTGATTGAAGTAGGCGTGGCGGGTCGTAAGACACTAGCAGTTCACTCAGATACTGCAGTGAGAGACCATTTAATGCTTTATATGTCAAAAGTAGTATTTTAAAATCAATGCGAAATTTCACAGGGAGCCAATGAAATGAAGTCCTTCATTTGAGTTCTTTTACTGTTGCACTAGATAGTACAGAAAGACCGTCTAAAATTACAGTGTGATCTAAAATCTTGCTTCTAGCTGCATGCACTCCTATGACTAGAACTTCTGTCTTATCAGGATTAAGAAGAATAGAAATTAATTAACATCCAGTCTCTTATATCCTTTATGCATTGCTCAACTTTAGCAAGCTGGTATCTCTCATCTGGTTTTGCTGAGACGTTTAACTGTGTGTCGTCAGCATAACAGTGAAAATTAATATCATGCTTACGGATTATGTTGCCCAAAGGAAGCATGTAAAGGGGAAAAAGCAGTGGGCCTAAAACCGAACCCTATGGGACACCAAACTCCACTAGTGCAGAATAATCACCATTTAAATCTACATACTGATCAGTCAAACGATCAGTCAATATGATCTGAGCCAGGAGACGGCTGTTCCCTTAATTCCTACTACATCTTCTAATCTGTGAAGAAGAATACTGTGATCAATGGTGTCAAAATCTGCACTGAGGTCGAGTAACACAAGCATAGTTACGGAACGCTGTTCAGAGGCCAATAGGAGGTCATTTACTACTTTAACGAGTGCTGTCTCTGTGCTGTGATGAGGCCTAAATCCTGCCTGATACATGTGTGTTATTTCTAGGCAGAGATGAGCATAGCTGCTACGCTACTATCTTTTCCAGAATCTTAGAGATAAAGGGGAGGTTTGATATCGGCCTGTAATTGGAGAGCTGACCGGGGTCGAGGTCAGACTTCTTAATTATCGGTTCAATAACTGCTAATTTAAAAGATTTTGGAACATACCCACTGCTTCAAGAGTTCTGTTATTTCTGGCACTATCTGTTTGAGAAAATGTGCTGGTATAGGATCTAATGGTTATAGGATCTATAGGTTGATGAATTTGCAGAAGAGATGAGTGAAATTTGTTCATTCTCTTCTAGGGGAGGAAACTATTCTAGGTTCCAATCTGACATGGTTAGTTTAACATCTGCATCAATTACATTGTCCGGTTTCAAAGCCTCAATTTTATGCCTAATGTTTATAATTTTATTTTAAGCCCTTACTTAAATAATTAAGGATTATTTTTGTTATTTTTTATAAGAGTGGAGAGATATGTTGATCTAGCTACACTAAGAGCTTTTCTATAGTTTTCTATAGTTCTATATGTTCTCCTTCCATGCTATTTGAGATACTAACAATTTAGTTTGACGCCATTTATGTTCTAATTTCCAAGCAGTCTGTTTTAAACTGCGCGTGTGATCCTTATACCAGGGAGCGATTTTATTATCCCTAATAATTTTCTTCTTTGTTACAACTTTACATTTCAATAAACTGCTTTTTTCCCAATTTGATTTAAACAATAGGTCTAACATTTAAATATACTTCAAATTCAAATTCAAATTCAAATTGTCACATACACAGTCATACACAGTATGATATGAAGTGAAATGCTTGTACGGCTGCTGTTTACCTAGAATATTACAACAAAAAAAGAAATAAGAGATTTAAAAATAAAGAAACAATTATTTACATAATAGACAGCAATAAGAATAAAAATGAAAATGAAAATAAAATATTAGAATAAGATAAATATAAAGAAGTTCAAGAATATCTACTAAAAATAAAAAATATATATAGTAAATGAAATATAATAGAAATGTAATGTAGTGCAGTCCAGTAATGTAGTGTCCAGTCATTGGCAGGATAATGTGCAAGGCTGCAGTCAAGTTCACAGTGTGCAAAATGTGCAAGTGTGCAAATGTTCCAGGTGCTCCAGCTTGGTGGTGAGTGTGGAGGGAAGTATGTATTAAATGTTGAGCTGTAGTCGACAAACAGCATTTTAACATAATTTCCTCTTCTAGTGTCCAGGTAAGTGAGTGATGTGTGGAGTAGATGAGAGATGGCATCATCCGTGGAGCGGTTGGGGCGGTATGCAAATTGCGGTAGCTTGGTGTTTAAGGTGCTGATCAGAAAGTCCCTGGTTTTAGCCCCACTTATACAGTATGTACCCATGGTCTAACAGAAAAAGGGGGCATTTTTTCCATCTTTGACTCACAGGGGTGTTAAAAAGTGCAAATGCCAAAAGATTTTGTCAGATCTTATGAGTTTACAGCACCCTCAGCCTCCTCCTCTACCAGTCGTAGGGTGCTTTTATGCCTGCAAGCTTTACTTCATTTAAATCTAACTCTAGTTAATTTCCCTCATGGGAGCATCATTTCATCTGGTGAGAACTAACTAATCACACTCAGTGAACAACCAAAACAACTGCACCGTAGAAAGATCGCCAAAAAAGAGGTGGTCTCGCACTGCACTCTGGCATAAAGGATTATTGGACCAAAACAGGATCAACGTACATATCTGATGGATCTTTAGAAATATCTTCAGTACTGTAGGTTTAATGCATGCCACGTCCTATATTGTCTTTAGTTCTAGTTTGGTACATGACAACAGGTATGACACACCGTATAACATCTTTTTGTCCATCAGTCAGTCATCTCATAAGGTTTAGAAGATTACATTACAGTAATAGCAGACAGAAGATACAAGACAAAGCAGATACAAGATCTTCACACACATACAGTGTATCTCTGTGTATACAAATGGCTCATTTGTATTTTAAGGTTTGTAATGTTATTTCTCTGCTTAGCCACAATTCTTACACTACAGTATCCCACATAATTTAACACGATGTTCACACAACATCCAAATTGCATATTATGCATATTCCACAGAACATATAGTGGATGTAAAGAGATGCATATCGGTCATTTATTACTGCTGGAGTGACTGTAGTGCCATTAAAGAGTGTAAACATCCTCTTTTCCAAAAAACCTTTCAACACATTTAAACCACTTTTGGCAGCCGTTGTGTCGCACAGGAAGTGTCTATGGTTCACTGATCACAGAAAGAAGTGATGCGGTTGGCTTGTCACAATGTGAGAACCTGGCAGCTTCGTATTGTGCTTTGGTCAAAACATGGAAGTTTAAAGCTTTGAAAATGAGTTTGCATCCTGGTTTTCAAATTAAATGTTTTTTAAAGACAGCCTGGTGTGTCAGAGAATACTGCTTACTCATTCTCTGCAGCTCAGGGCAGAGGTAGCTCAGTGGTTACAGCGTTGAACTACTGATCAAAAGGGCATCGATTTAAATCCCAGGGCCACCAAGTTGCCCCTGTTGGGCCCTTGAGCATCTGTTGTAGGTGTAATGCTAATGTAAGCTGCTTATCCTTATCATGATGGGGCCTGGAGGCTGCGCCAGGGGTCTTAGGGCAATAGGCAGGTCCATCACAGGGCACAAACATTTACACATTCACTCACGCACTACAGGGAATTTAGAAATTCCAAATGTTAACCCACTTACCCACACACTGCATGTGCATGTCTTTGGACTGAAACCCACCAGGCATGGAGAATAACACTCAAAGTCCATGCACAAAGACATGATGCTAGGACGGGAGCCTGGAGGTTTAAGGCCACAGAGCTAGCCTCAAAGAATAGAAATGTAATAAAAGGAGTAAAATTTCGAAAATGGTGTTTAGTACATTCTGTTGTCAAAGTTTTTTATACGGAGTTGCCTATTTATGTCAATATTTACATAGAAAGTTACTCAATTCAGATTCAGATTACGAACATGATATCGTCTATTTTTAAATAGCCCAATCAGACTAATAAAATAAGCCAAGTCAAGTTCTAGCCTCTACTTTTGATAATTATTTCTTCAGTAGAAAAATAGGATGTTAAATATAAAATTGGGTGAACAAGATAACATTCCAAAAGAGAAGGCAAACTTTAATAGAAAATATGTTCGAAAAAGTAACGGCCAGATTTGTTATAAATCAAGTTACACGAAATTGGTGTCTTTTATCTAACTTCCAGTGCGGTATCTGCCTAGCGGAACAACAAAAGACAAACAACAACAACAATTAAACAAAACCCAAAGTGTATTAAGTGACAAAGAAACCAAAACGGTGCACCAAAAAAATGCAATATTTACAAACATATACAAATACCAAAAAATGGATGTGTATGTGTGGATGGAGTAGAATGTCCAGAGTCGGGGTTATTTATAAGTGTGTGTGTAGTGGGAGAGATGGCTCGGTCTGACCGGCAATGTTGAAATGTCCGGGAGCACGAAAACGGAGCAAGAGTGGATTCTGAATCTGAATGGATTAATCCAGAAAGCAGGAAAATCCAACTTGTTGTAGTATTCTTGAACGAAACTCCATAAACAGCGGTGTCTCACCATAATCTTTCCAGCCCGAGTTGCTTCCCGGGTACTCTCTAATGCCTGATCACATGATCCGGCACGTCATCAGGATTCCTTTGCGCTGCAGCCGCGCATGCTTGCGAGAGCTCAACCCCAGAACCAAACCACCGACATCAGGACAAATAAAACTTATCGAGCAGTTCTTTTCTTTTTGTTAAACTACTTAAAACCATCTATATAAAACTCTTTACATGTCGGCGCTACATAGATACTGAGATACAGTACAGTGTAACTTATTGGGTCTTTTTATTTTTAATCTCTGCTGTACCCTCCCACTTGGGCACTAGCTCAGCAGGCACTACCCCACCAGTGGCCACCCATCGGGTGGTTATGGAAGTGTTGCTGGGCTAAGGATTGCGGGACCACCAGTTGGTTTTTTTCTCCTCGCTTGACTGGAACCCTACGGTATATTGCCCCCTGGTTGTGTTCAAAGGTGAGCCGAGGGTATACGCCTCCTCTATGTAGCTCTCCCATGCACAGCTGAGCTACCTTCCCATCTTCCTGTTGGGCTTTTGATATCTCACCCAGTTACTGGGTAGGTCAGAGAAAAACTTGGAGGTGATTTTGTGGGAGAGCAGATTTTAGTGCTAACACGTAGTACAAGTGCGAGTTAGTTGGTGAACGAGTGTGGGAGCAGACCGCTTTTGCTGATGGGTTGAGGTTGACTTGGAGAGGTAGGAACAGATGGTGTGTGAACTCACCTGGTGTCCTTCAACCATACCTTCCCTGAGTGATCTCCAAGACCGCCCCTGTAGCAGTCAAAAAGTCGAGTCCAGCTATTATTGTCTTTCATGATGTAGGTGATGTAGTGGATGCTTTTTTGGGTCTTCGCCTCATGGATATGATTAACCTCTTGGGAGATTGAGTGGTGTCCCCGGGAGCCTCATCATCCAGCTGCCACCATAGGGTCTCCTGCATTAGAGTGTAAGTGCTCCCCATATCCAGAACCTCCTTTCCATGCACTGACACTGGTACCAGGAGAAGAGAGGGGGCTGCATGGGGCTGAGCAATGGAAAGTCCAGCGAGGTGTTTCGAGGGAGCTCGTTCTGTAGCTCCCTTCCTATTCTTCTTTTTAAAAACCTAAAATGCCTGCAGAGAGTATCCCATCACAGTTTAGAAGTGAAAACTTCTTCAATGAAAAAATCGATAGTATCAAGAAAGAAAATAACAGAGGTTCAACCTTTAATAGCATCTCATGATCCAGTTCAGTCTAAAGCCTCACATTTAGATTTTCAGTGCTTTACAGGTATAGGACAGGAAGAGCTGTATAAACTAATCACCTCGGCTAAATCAACAACGTGCTTGTTAGATCCAATCCCAACCAGATTTTTAAAAAGAAGTGATGCATACGGTTGGCAGCCACTTCTAAATACTATTAATTCCTCATTATATCTAGGTCACGTCCCTAAATCTTTCAAGTTGACAGTTATTAAGCCTCTTCTTAAAAAGTCTAATTTAGCCCCGAATAAAAAACCTTCCGTTTATATAAAAAATATTAGAAAAGGTAGTATCAGCTCAAATATGCACATTCTTGCAGGAAAACAACATCCTCAAAGAATTTCAGTCAGGTTTCAGGCCCCATCATAGTACAGAAACTGCAGTAGTTAAAATTGCAAATGACTTGTTTTTAGCTTCGAACCAAGGCTGCACCTCAATACTAGTCTTACTTGATCTTAGTACTGTATTCGACACTATAGATCATAATATTCTCATAGATCGCTTACAAAATCACAAAGGTATTCAGGGACAAGCTTTAAAATGGTTTAGATCATACCTGTCTGATCGATACCATTTTGTAGATCTAAAGGGCGAAACGTCTGGTGTAATGCCAGTGAAATATGGGGTGCCACAAGGGTCAGTTTTAGGACCTCTGCTGTTCTCAATATACAAGCTTCCCTTGGGCAACGTCATTAAAAGACATGGGATTAGTTTCCATTGTTATGCTGATGATACCCAATTATACATCTCAACTTAATCAGACGAAATACCTAAGTTGTCTAGCCTAACTGAGTGTGTCCAGGACATAAAAGATTGGATGGCCAATAACTTTCTTTTACTAAATTCAGATAAGACAGAGATATTACTTATTGGCCCAAAAACCAGTACGCAACAGCTCTCACAATTCTGCCTGCGTTTGGAAGGATGTACTGTTACTTCCAGCTCGACAGTGAAAGACCTGGGTGTAATATTAGACAGTAACTTGTCCTTTGAAAATCATCTTTCCAATATCACAAAAACAGCCTTTTTCCATCTTAGAAATATTGCCAAGCTTAGAAAAATTTATCCGTATCTGATACAGAAAAGCTGGTTCATGCATTCATGACCTCCAGACTAGACTACTGTAGTGCATTATTAGGTGGTTGTCCTGCATCCACAATAAACAAGCATCAGTTAGTCCAAAATGCAGCCACCAGGGTTCTTGCTAGATCCAGGAAATATGATCATATAACCCCAATATTATCATCCCTGCACTGGCTACCTGTTCAGTTTAGAATTAATTACAAAATGCTATTACTTACATACAAGGATTTAAATGGTTTAGCTCCCACATACCTAACCAGTCTTCTGATACGCTATAATCCACCACCTTCCTTAAGATCACAAAACTCCGGACTTCTGGTAGTTCCCAGAATTTCAAAAAGGAGGTAGGGCATTTTCATATCTAGCTCCAAAGCTTTGGAATAGCCTTCCAGACAGTGTTCGGGGCTCAGACACAGTTTCCCAGTTTAAAAGTAGACTAAAGACACATCTCTTTAATCTGGCATACACACAACTCATCCCATAACCTCATACTCCAGTACATCTATCCTGAATGGCAACTACGCTAATTCTCTCCATCTGTTCTGTATTCTTCTACCCATCTTGAGGCATCTGGAGATTGTGCCAGCTTCAATAGAAAGAGGCCAACCCTGCGAGGTTCCTGAGGCATCCAGAGAAGGACCAGCTCCAGCTGGATTCTGCTTTATGATGGTTGGAGCTACACATGCTTCTCCTGAGCTCCCAGTGATCCCGACCCCATCTGCCCTCTGCACCTGCTGACTCATCCCTATGCTGAACTGGACTTCATGTTAATTTAAAGAACTTCTGATATATTGAACTTTCAGCTGCATAACACACACGATGTTGTATAATTTCTATCCGTTATCACCCAAATGAGGACGGGCTCCCTGTTGAGTCTGGTTCCTCTCAAGGTTTCTTCCTACTACCATCTCAGGGAGTTTTTCCTTGCCACTGTCGCCGTCACCCTTGGCTTGCTCATCAGAGACATTTCATTCATCATTCACTCATTGATCTCATTATTATCTAGACACATTTTTCTCACACATACACATTTCCATAAATTTTCTTTTTTTCTTTTTTTTTCATTCTTGTTAAGCTGCTTTGAGACAATGAACATTGTTAAAATCACTATATAAAGGAAATTGAATTGAATTGAATTTAAATTCTTGCTGTGCTGACTCCCCACCTTCTGCCAGTAATCTTTAGCGCCCATACAGTCTTTTTCCACCATTAAGCCCACCTTCTAACCCAGCTGTTCCACGTTGTTTACTGTTCCTCTCAGACAGCCTGCCACTCTGGGGTTGATATTGTTCAGAATACGACTCACCAGCTCCTCCTCCGAGATGTCATTCTTCCACTTCAGACAGAGGTCCCCAGAGGACCCTGAGGCATTGTTCAGGCTGTTGTACCAGTTACCTTAACTTGTACTCTACTTCAATCAGGTTGTCATTTGGTCACAACGCAGTCGTGAATGCCTCTTTAAAAGACTCCCAATCCTTTACCTTGGCTTTTTCCGCTTTCCACCAGCTCAGAGCTCAGAGTTGGTTCTCGTAGTACTGTACTGAGGGTTCCCATCAGGGGCGCAAGCCTGTAGTCTTTGAAGAGTGGTAGTGGCGTGCTAGTGATAGCTTTTTAATTTGATTTTCCCACATAGCATCTCTCCTCAAGAAACAGTCTGTGACCGCTTTCTCCAGCTTTTCTAAGACCTCTTGGAAGTAGCCATCTATCTCTGTTAAGCTTAGAGTACACAGCCTGCCAAAAACTGGTTTCCCTGTTTAATGTACTGTTAATGGATTCATTAAAATCATGCTCTAACATGCCCACTTTTCTGAAAGAGCCAATAAATCCACCTTACATTGATTTACCTCTGTCAGGTCACATTAGACAGATGATCAACATTATCATTATCATTATCAGAAGGTATATCAGATATATACAATGAACTAATTAAGGAAGTTATCTCTGCTGCAGGATTACGGCGAGTCACAAAATACCCTACTGCTAAATCTATAGCATCATACTCCTGTGCATTACTGGTAACAACTGAGTCAGCCCTAACAGCACCACTAGCATTAGCGTTATTGTTACCGTTAGCGATGGTAGCATCCATCCTGCTCTGCAAAGCCACACAACAGCCACACCAACTCATCAGGGTACTCAATCTCTTGAACGAAAGTCTGTCTGCGCTGTCTCAGCACAACCTCTCCACCCTGAGTTGCTTCCCGGGTACTCTTTTATGCCGGATCACATGATCCAGCACATCATCGGGATTTCTTTGTGCTGCAGCTGCGCATGCTTCGAGAACTCAACCCCGCAACCAAACCACAGACAAAATAAAACTTATAAGACAAAGCAGGTTTTTTTTTTCTTTTTGTTAAACTACTTAAAACCGTCAATATATAACCTTTTATGTGGTGGCGCTACACACTCGATAAAGGCAGTTATTCATAATAAGTTGTAATACTTAAAAACAATTGGGGATTAATTGGTCGTGTTATGCAAACTATTGAGCATGAAATTTTATGATAAGGGTGTAATTGGGAATGTGTTATACCTGCAGGGTCTAGCCAGCATTTCTAATTATATTCACTATTTATGTATATTAGATTTGATAAGTAAGGAACATCTGTTACACACAGTAATAGAATCCTTAGTTCCTGCTACAAGATCCAAGAGCCTGCTTCACCTCCTTCACCACCCACCGATGGTATAGGCAGTAGTGCAAGATCTCAGAGCATTGTGATAATTTTACCATGGTTGGGAAACATTCTGAACAAACACTGATTTGTGTCAATGTGCGTCATCCAGGGGTCTTTTGCAGTGCGTCATCCTGCAAAGGATCACCTCCCCTTGGTTCTATCCATGAAGGAAAATAAGAAGAACTTAGCCAGGAGTATGGTGTGGTCTTGTATGATGTGGTCATGTATTGGTTGGAGGAACTTGGGTGCCTACTTGGAATTTGACCCTGACCTTCAGCTTTTCCAGAAACTGAACAGTGGGAAGCAGGATTCTAGGTAAGCCCTCACCCTGTATTACATATACAGTATATCTAAGTACATTACTCAAGAATATCATGCTCATCTTCTTCTAGGCTCACTGGAATGATTCACTCATTCTGGCAGCTGCAAAGTTAATAGGAATACAGACACTATGAGGGTCCAAGATTTACTGCCTTTTACAATTGTGTCATTCCCGGTCAATGACAATGGACTTTGATTGGTTGCACAGCAGGACGACGACAAATCCATCCAAGTAGATGACGCCAGAATTCTTTTTCCTCATTCAAGCCTTAACCTTTTGCACAGTAATGTATTCACCTTCAGTGACCCGAGCCATGATGCAACTCCATAAATATAGGTTTTAGTGGGTTACCACACTGTAAATGGTGTGAAATTTATACATTGTCTATGTGGACACTAAGAGGCCAGATCAGTTCAGGCAAAACACTGGGAGGAGAGACGTCATTCAGCAAATCCACTATGACAACACAAGAGTTTGTTTCTGATAACAGGAGCTTATTTCTTTTGCAGATGTGCTACAGTATTGCACTGTTTGTGTGTGGATAATCCACATCCGTTTGGTAAAATATACTCCAACATGAGCTGGAGTATATTTCATATACTGAAATTCTTTTAATTATTTTCCCCCTTTTTAATGTTTATTGTGTTGTTGTTCTTATTTAGCAATAAAATCCTTTTTATACTATGTTGCAAAAATGACATTTTAGCAAGTGGAAAGATTTAAATCTAGGCACTCACTCTAACTTACTCACCGTCTATACCACTTATCCTGGGTACAGGATCTCGTGGGCTCAGGAGCCTGTCCCAGAAGACTTAGGGCACAAGGCAGTGTACACCATGTGCCAATCCATCACAGGGCACATACACACACTCACACGCTACGGGCAATTTGGGTACACCAGTTAGCCTAATCTGCATGTCTTTGGACTGTGGGAAATGTCCAGTATTGAGTTTGAAGTCTTCTGTAAATCGCCTTCATTCACCAGAGATTTCATCAAGCCCCGGTTTGACTTCAAAGTCCCTTGTAATAATCTTTTAATTTCATATTTTACTGTATTTTTTTATTTGCTGTTATCTTCTAGCACAAATTACTGTAAATTATTTTGCCTACATTGAAGAAAGTTTCACTAGCTAAGATATAACTGCAGTGGAACAAGTTAGTTCCTGTTCTCAGCAGGTATAAATAAATTTTTCGTCACCCTTTACAGTCTTGCACTGCATGGTTTGTCTTCAGTGTAGGTTTTCACTTCTTTAAACTCCTTCATCTGTCTGTGCACGTTGCTTTTGTCAATGGTGTCGTCTCTGTAAACGTTCTGTAGCACAGTGGGAGACCATCAACTGCAACAAAGCGGATTTTTAAAGAGAATTCGAGAATCACGTTGCTTCAAATGCATCGCTTATGATGGATACTATGGAGCTTTTTACAGAGAAATAGATACTCCATCAAAAGTCCACTTTGCGTTACTTTCAGTACAGCCCTGCAATATGTAATGTCTAAATTTCACCTAATGTATGTGATATTTTCAGTGATTGATGCTGTACTAATCATGTGTTTGTGCTCTCTAATACATGTCCTGTGCCAGGAGACTGGTTTGACAGTACATCTTTGTCTCTATAAGATGGCACACTATTCCCTTTTCCAGCCATTCCTTGGATGACAGGAGAAAAATGTAGTTTGTGGTTTATTCATTTGGAAGAGGGTATAATTTTGGACAGAAATTCTTTCAAGGAATATTTTACCATTCTGGTCTGAGCTTTTCCATGATCAAATTATTTACTTTTGGAAAGTAGGAGAAAACTGTAGAACTCTGCATGGGCTGAACCGTCCCCCAGACGCCGTCCGAGTTACTGTTACCACCTTGAATTCCATCCTTTTCAAAGTTGTGAATGCCTCCTGACAGAAAATTAAATGTCACCATATCAACAAGTTTTTTCATCGTTAAATAACTGCCTGTTTTTAATTTTTTTTTTTTAGCCTCACATTATGTAGCTTGTTTGTCATGCAAGTCCCTTTGAACAAGCTGTCATACTTGCTATTACAGAAAAACAATTAACACCTTCCCGTCAATCAAAAATGAGACCTCAACAGCACCGTGGTATAATGAAGTGTTTTAGTGAAATTAATTTTTCATATTAATATTACGTGTTTTTTTTTTTGTTGTTTTTTTTAGTAAAATTGAGTAGGAAAAATAGTTCATGTTCTCCATCTACAGTTTTCATGTGGTACTGCAAAAAAAAGTGTTGTAGTTGGGTCTTACAAGTCGAATCTAACTCATAACACCCACATTTCTTTATAATAATAAGATAATATGTGCCATATGTATTTTAGTTCCTTTTTTCTTTTTTGACTTCAAGAATTTCCCCATATTTGCATCTTCATTCATCTCCGTAGCAGATGGCGATGGTTGATATTGCACCACTTATACAGTGTCGAGAAACAAAGCTGGAGTCCATTGGCGTTAATATTTGCTACACAACTCCGTAAAGTGCACATTAGCTTCCTCAGCAAACAATCACGTCTGGAGGGATAGAAGTGTCTGCGTTTGGCACGCACGCTTCAGCAAAGTTAATCATCGACTTGGGGGGAATGAGACAGACGTTTAGGGACTGCACCACCACCTCAGCTCTATTTTTACCTCATTACAGTGATCTCGCTCAGGAGTTCTGTTTGCTTTCTTTTTTAATTAACCTTCCAAAGAATTTCGACCTCTGTCATAAATTTAGGATTGATTAAGCTTCTTGATGAGTTTAATTCCTAATTAGGGCACCCAGATTGTGATGGCTTTGCATTAAAGCAATTTACCACACACTTAAAAATTAATTACAGCCTAAAGTGTATACACAATTCGAGGCCATTCACGACTTACACTAAGGAAAAGCTCGAAGACCTTAGAATCCTCTAAGCCATGAGCTCATTACACACCAGGAATGATGCGAAAAAAGCGCAAATTCCAGAGCCGGATTAAACACGCCGCAGATATTCACATGAAACACGACACGGATATGCAAATGCAGGTTAGAAGAAGTCATACTATTTAAAAAAATGGATTCCACACCAAGCCATGTTCTTTCCACCTCCCTGGTTACTCCTTACTTCACCGTCCTATATCCTTCCTCACATAATGTAACAATGGCCTCCAGAGCTTTTTCACCTCCTTACATACACACTTATCATATAAATCAAGCATATCCCTGTTGTTTAAGCATAGCTCCTTCACACATTGTCCTTGGACTCATCGTCTTTGTAATCTTTGTCGTTTTAAGCGTAAAGAACTAGATATGCTGCTCAGCTTGTTGAATGTTTTCCAGCTACGGCTGTCTTGTGATTGGTCAAAGGCGTTCCTGTGCCCGGCGAAAATGCTGGTCAAATCAACTTCGCCCTGGGGAGAAAAAAAGAGCCACTTTTCACTTTTGATGTTGTTGTTGATGTGAAATTGTGATAAACAACCTATTGAGGGATTATTGATTTGAAAAACATTATTGACATATAAAAGAAACTCTCAGGATTTCTCAGCATGTCACTGTTTCTGCTTATGACATTGCTCTTTGAACTTGCTAGATTTATTTTACTTTAAAGGACTGAACTTTTATTCAAAAGTAATTGTAATCCTAATGGCTTACATCTAATGAAAACCAAAATTCACTCATTGACATACATATCAGTCTGTGTGTAATGAATCTATATAATATCTGATTTTTACTTTTTTATTTGAATGACTAAAATGAATCAACTTTTTGATGATATACTAATTTATTGAGATGCACATGGGGCTGCCTTTGCACGAATTACTGCAGCAATGTGGCGTGGCATGGAAGCAATCAGTCTGTGGCATTGCTGTGGTGTTATGGAAGCCCAGGTTGCTCTGATAGTGGCCTTCAGCTCTTTTGCTTTGATGGGTCTGGTGTCTCTCATCTTCCTCTTCACAATACCCCATTGGTTCTCTATGGGGTTTAGGTTTGGAGTTTGCTGGCCAATCAAGCACAGAGATACCATGGCCATTGTGAGCAGGTGCCAAGTCCTGCTGAAAAATTAAATCAGCATCTTCATAAAGCTGGTCAGGAGAGCAGCAGGAAGCATAAAGTTTGTTGGACCTGATAAAAAAAAAAGGGTGGACCAGCAGACCAGCAGATGACAGGGCTCCCCTAACCACCACTAACTGGCTAACTTTTACACTGGACCTCAAGCAGCCTGTATTCTGTGCATCTCCTTTCATTGATGCATAGTTACTTCTTATGCCATAAATTAAACAAAAATAAAATCATTTATTTTCTTGCACTGTGCAAAAGTTTGGGCACCCTAAGAGTTCCAGAATCTCAGATTCTTTTTACAAGGTTTCAGACCTTAATCGGCTTGTTAGATCTGATGCATGGCAAATTAGTAAATGCCAATTTCAAAACTTTTACAAAGACTTTGACTCTTCAAACCTTGTGCACACACTTAACAACCGTGGGTTCCTCTAAGCAGCTGTGTAAGACTGTGAAAATGAAAGTTATTGATGCCCACAATGCAGGAGAAGCTACAAGAAGATAGCAAAGTGTTGTCAGCTTGCAGTTTCCACATTGAGAAATGTAATTAAGAGATGGCAGTTCTGGGTAGCTGTGGAGGTAAAGATGAGATCTGGAAGACCAAGAAAACTCTCAGAGAGAACTGTTCATATGATGGCCAGAAAGACAAATCACTGCAAAAACAGCAGGAAGATTTTGCAGACTCAGGAGTGGTGGTGCACCGTTCCACTGTGCAGTGATGGAAGAGTCAGCAGAAGAAAACCTTACCTTACTCATGTTTGAAGAAAAAAAGGAGCAGCATTTCATGAAAAGAAAACCTTGCCAACTATTAATTATGGTGGTGGATCTATCATGCTTTGGGGTTGTGTTGCAGCCAGCAGCACAGGAAACATTGCACAGGTGGAGGGAAGAATGGATTCCACTAAATACCAGCAAATTCTGAAACCAAACATCACACCATCTGTAAAAAGAAAAGCTGAAGTTTTTTTTTTACCTTGAATCCACTATGGAATACCTCAAGGTTTTGGAACGGCCATCACAGTCCCCTGATTTAAACATCACTGAAAATTTGTGGGTAGATCTTAAAAGAGCTGTGCATGCACGGCGACCAAAGAATATTACAGAACTAGAAGTCTTTTGCAAGGAAGAATGGGAGAAAATCCCAAGTACATGAGTTGAAAGACTTTTTGATGGCTATAAAAAGTGTTCACAAGCTGTGATGTCTGCCAGAGGAGGTGTTACAAAGTACTGATTATGTAGGGTGCCCAAACTTTTGCACAGTTCCACAATAATGTTTTTATCTTTAAAACATTGTTCAATCTTTGTTCAATTCATGACATAAACAGTAACTATGCACCAATGTTTGCTGAAAATATTGTGCATTTTGCCCATTTCCAAGAGAGACTGTGTTAACATCATTTCAATAAAAAAAAAATCACCAAAATCTCTTATTTATCAAGGGGTGCCTAAACTTTTGCATAAGACTGTACATATATGTATGTATTAATCATGATTAATTACAATTTTGAAATCCTCAGATTTACTAGTATCATAAATGTGCAATGTTGGTATAAAGAAATCCATGACTGGTTAGAGGAATCAAAATAATATCTCGAACATGAACATTTTATGTTATCTCAAACGTTACCATTAAACAAATGTTCAATTAAAATATCTCAAATGGGACTAGCACTACATGCAGCAGCTGAGTAGTATGGGATGTGGTAACCCACTATCAGTGGATCCTCAGGTCCTTAAATCAACAATCTAGAGCCCTAGCCACCTCCCAAAGTTGCCATTTATAATGTGTTCTAGCCGTTTTATTCCATAAACCTTGCTGTCATTCCTCTCAAGCTTTTACAGCCTTGCAAAACTCTTAGCTGTCATATTGTCATTGGAAATCTCTATCAGGTTCACCCTGTGATTCCGGAAGTTGAGTCAGCATGGTTTTGGGTGCTTTTATTCATAGCATAAGAATCAAGCTGCTGCTGCAAGAGCTCAACAGTTTTGCATTATCGTATTGGCCAAGCTGTTGCCGACAGGATTTCAGCTAAGCTACATAAATAGATTCTGTATAATTTCTAGCAGTGCCTTGGGTCATTATCCTTTTGTAGGATGAAATTGGCTCTAATCACACACACTGTCCACAGGGTATGGCATTGCATAGCATAATGGAGCGATAACCTTCCTTGGTTGAAGCGGATTGTTTCGAGCACTCCTCCAGCATCTTTTCATTTGTTTTGCGCCTTACCAGTGTTCTTCTCCCTGATGCAAACACCTGCAACATTTCAAAGTTTTGTCTGTCTATAACACTTCTTTCCATCCAGTGTCCATGTTCTTTTGCCCATTTTACCAATTTTGGTTTATTGTCCAGCATGCGTTGGTATCCTATTGCAGATCATATTTAATAAAGTTGCTGGTTGAGGACATGTGAGGTGAATGTTTCTCAAACTAGAAAGCTGTATTCATCCTCCTGCACAGTTGCACCAGAACCACCCACTCTTTTTTATCATGGTTAGAGCCAGCTTGTTGTATAATGTTTTAGAGGTAGTACACGCTTTTTGGGAGATGTCTTCATTTTTGCCGGTGAGTTCTCGCCTTCTTTTTGGAAAACAAAATCAAGTAGCTTTTATTATCATTTTAATTATATACAACCAGTTGAGTACACAATGTGAAGAAACAGTGTTTCCTCCATGTCCGTGGTGCTACATAAATCAACACAGAAATACACAAGACGATAACAGACTAATGAGTTTCTGAAATAGCTCTTTATTTTATTTTTGATTTTTTGGCATTTTTTTTTCTTTAATGAACCCACAGATTGATATCAGTGAACCCATTGATAATTATTATGCTAATTAGAATAAAAGTAGTGACCTGTATATTTGTACTATAATTTGACATTTATATCATTGCTATAATCTATTTAAAAAGTCACCGTTTCAGAAGAGTCAAATTATTGGACTGCATCAAGCAAAGAAAACAACTAAGGAGAACTCAAAGTTCCTGGAACACTTCATCAAAACCTGGAAGAATAGCCACCTTTGAACCAGCAAATTTGTGGAAGAAATGGGGTCGGAAAAACAACACAAACAAATGAAGAGTAAAAACCCGAGTTATGTTTAATAGTGAGTACAAGCATTTTCATACACACCCACAATTTGATGAGAACTCACAGGATTGAGACTAAACCGCGGTGTGGCCATAAGAAAACCGCTTGTTAGTGAGACTAATCAGAAAAACGGCTTTGATTTCCTAAGATTAGACTTCAGAGCAATGGAAAAATGTGGTTTAATGAGTACAGCTTGACCCTATTCCAGAGCGAAGGATGCGTCAGGGTAAGAATAAAAGTGCATGAAGTGATGCAGACATCATTCATAGTGGGCACATAGTGGCAGTGTTATGATCTGGGGCTGCTTCAGTTATCCAGCTATAGGCTCAGCAATGTCATGTGGCAATAAAATGAAGTCAGCTGACAACCTGAGTGTACTGAATGACTAAAATAAAAACAAAACAATATATGGTACAGTTAAACCTTGGACTGCGCATAATTTGTTAAAAAAAAAACATAATTTGTTCCGGTAGAGTGCATGATTATGTAGCATCACACAGCTCCAATCATATCATCAAGTTCGCCGATGACACGACCGTGGTGGGTCTCATCAGCAAGAATGACGAGTCGGCGTACAGAGAGGAAGTGCAGAGGCTAACGGACTGGTGTACAGACAACAACCTGTCTCCGAATGTTGATAAGACAAAAGAGATGGTTGTTGACTTCAGGAGGACTCGGAGCGATCACTGTCCGCTCAGCATCGACGGCTCTTCTGTGGAGATCGTCAAGAGCACGAAATTTCTGGGCGTCCACCTGGAGGAGAACCTCACCTGGTCCCTCAACACCAGCTCTCTGCAAAAGAAAGCCCAACAACGTCTTTTCTTTCTGAGAAGGCTGAGAAAGGCCCAGCTTCCACCACCGATCCTCACCACCTTCTAAAGAGGAACCATCGAGAGCATCCTGAGCAGCTGCATCACTGTCTGGTTTGGGAATTGTACCATATCAGACCGCAAGACCCTACAGCGGATAGTGAGGACAGCTGAGAAGATCATCGGGGTCTCTCTCCCCTCTATCGAAGACATCTACACCACACGCACCATCCACAAAGCCACCAGCATTGTGGCTGACCCGACACACCCAGCACACTCAATCTTCACCCTCCTGCCATCTGGAAAAAGGGTACCGAAGCATTCGGGCTCTCACATCCAGACTGTGTAACAGCTTTTACCCACAATCCATCCGTCTCCTCAATAATTTATGTCGTCTGCATGTATGTAGCACCTTGGTCCTGGAGGAACGTTGTGTCGTTTCACTGTGTACTGAACTGTATATGGTTGAAATGACAATAAAAGCCGACTTGAACTTGAACTTGACTTGACTTATCCCAGTGTTTCACTAGAGCTCGGATACCATCAGGGTAAAAAGTTTTCTCAGTACGTCCGAGTCATGATCGGACTACCTGCTTCATATCTGAAATGCTGGCCTCCAGGAACTCCTTTAATGGCTTAAACTTGTGGAAATGGCTTAGAAGGGGGTCAGGGAAGATTTTTACAGGCAATAACCCCCACCAAGTTTTTGTCATGTGCAAGTTATGTTCATGAACGATTGTGTTCCCGCAGACAGATGCGTCCTGTCTGCAAGTTGCTGACAAGTTATCCATTGATTTTCATGGATCAGACGTTCTGTTCGCTGAATGTTCACAGGAGCACGTGCACTGGCCTCTGAGACCCCTCAGCTGGGATTGTTCTCATGTTCATGTTGTATCTGATGGACAGCCATGTTTAAAACATTTGCACAATTCAGTTGTTTCACTGCGGCTAAGAGTCTCATCACTGTACCGTGCGTGAAGCCTTCTGTAAATGTCTTCATTCACAAGAAATTTCATCACACGTCTGTTCCGGTTTAACTCGAACTCCCCTCAAATAATATTTTTGACTTTATGTAGAAATTGAATTCACAGACGCTTTCCTTTAAACAGTTTAATGTTGCGAGGTTAAGCTGTAGGACGCAGCTGTTCAAACACATCTCCGTTTTGCTAAGCATTTGTGCGCACGCCCACATTACCCACAAGACTTTGGGGAATGATTTAGGAACTTTTAGCTATAATTATCCGGTATGCAGTGACAGATCTAGGTTAGTGATTATCGAATGTGCACACAAGGAACTTCTGGTAACGTGTCCTATAAAAACTGTACTCATAAATCCTTATAAATGTGCTGGCTGTCACTGACGCTCTTGGTGATTTTTAATCATATTGTTACTGAAGTCCCACTATTTATAACGAGCACCTTGGGGTGCTGAAGCAGTGGCGGCTCCGAAGTGAGGGGAAAGGTTGGGAGTCCAAATCTCAGTTTGCGTCAGTTTCGGCATAGTTCGGTCCCTGAGCAAAGCCATTAACCTTAATTGCTCTGTGCTTAAATTAACTTCTGCCTTCTAGATTTCTATTCTATTCTCTTTCAATTTGACTATATTCAGACTTGAAATTGACGAGTAAATTTGTTCCTTTTTTTGCATTCAGTTCTAGAAAGAAGTGAAATTATCTGCCAGTATAAGAATAAGATATTCAAATATTAAAAAGAATAATCTAGTATCTTAATGACCTTACATGTTGTTTGTTGTAATCTTATAATAGTGACTGTATTTAAGCTAACATAGTTTTTGTAGGAAAATAAAGACGTATTGAATGTAATCAAATCCACAATTCACAATCTAGTGGAAAACCTTGCCAGACGACTGGAGCTTCTTATAATAGCAAAGGGGGACGAAATCTACAGTGTAATGTTCAGCAGTGATATCTGGGTGTGATGGTCAGGTTTACATGCCATCAAGGGGAGCATATGATGTTGCCAGATCTTAGCATGTTTGGCAGACATCACATCCTGCTGTTCATACCAGGTGTTTCATTTTAGGATCTTATGATCTCCCTGGACAACAATCAGATCACTGCTTGGATCACTGTCTGAAATCTTGGGGTAACTCTAGACAATCAACTGTCCCCAGACTTTCTTAACCTCACTTATTCTTGTCGATTTCTTCTTTGCAACATCAGCAGAATTTACTCAGTCGCTTGTTATTTCAAGACTGGACTACAGCAGCTCACTCCTACGGCGACTCACTCCTGGTCCACCATTCGTCCTCTGCACATCTCGTTTTCTGCCTTCCTAAGTTCTCCCACACCACTCCACTTCTCTGCTCCCTGAACTGGCTTCCAGTAGCTGCCTGCATCAAATTAAACACCGATGCTCGCCTACAAAGCTAAAAGCGGCCCAGCGCCCACCTACCCACCTACCTCTCAGCTCTAGTCTCACCACGCACCGCAACACGTTCCCTCCGATCCTCCAGCACTGCACGGCTCGTCCCACCATCTCTCGGAGATCGAAGATTTCTGTTCTGGCACCTAGGTGGTAGAATCAACTTCCTCTAGATGTCCGTACGGCTGAGTCACTGCATCTTTAAGCAACGACTAAAGACCTATTTGTTTCAAAGATATTCTGGTTAATATCTTCCCCCACCCCCGTCTATCCAATGACTTCAAAGCAGTTTTGTAAGCCGCTCTGGATAAGAGTGTCTGCCAAATGCCTAAATGTAAACGTAATGAAAAATTCTGGAATATTTTCATCTACATGGGAAGGGAACATATATTTCTGTCTGATGAGTTCAGTGGAGACAGGATATACAAAACTGTCTCAGCTTTAATCAAAGAAGAATCTCTCTTATAGCAGAGGAAGATCACCATATAAGAACCCAAATAATATCCAATAGTGTATAAATGCCTTTACTTCTATTTACCAATAGAAGGTTGAAGGAATCTTTAACTTCAGCTTAATCATAACTATCAAAAAGCTACAAAAGCTCGCCAAAGTTAACTTCAATACTGCTCCCCTTTCTGGTGCTACGTTCCCCTTCTCACAGCAGCTTATTAACTTCCTGCTAGCCAGTTTAATAAGCTACAGTAAACAGCAGAGCATATCAGTGCAACCTGCAGACGCAGCATGGATCTGGTTTAATAAAATAGATTAAAAAGGAGCTTTATTTAACTGTAAATTCATAAGGCAGGGAAATTCAAACTCCAGGGACAAACCCGCATAGTGATGCAGGGGTGTGAGCGAGATGAAAAATACCTCATAATAAGTAACTAATAATAAATAAATAAATAAATAAATAAATAAATACAATTACAACAATTACATGAATCAACACCTTCAACCTACCAGTCGGAACCAACAGCACTGGGGTATAATACATAAAACTGCATCGTTAACAGACTTCTCTTGTGTTGTAAGTGGCTGTAGTTTTGCAGCCATCAGTCAGCTTTATATTGTGTCACTGTCTAGTGATATTTTAATGAATAGACAACAGTAATTGTATTTGTTTATGTTAATATTTATGTGTGCAGTACATTTCAAAAAAAATATTTTTCATTCATTCATTTAAAAAGTTACATTTTCTTGATTCATTATATGTAAGATGAACTATTTCAAGCCTTTTTTTTTTCTTCTTTTTTTTTTTGGTTGTTTAAATTATTACACCTTACAGCTTATAAAATTCAAAAAGGCAGCATCTTCAAATATTTGGACACATCTTCTAATTTCATTGTCGGTCCTGATTTTTATTACTTTCTACACTGTACAACAACACTGGAGGTGTCCAAAATATGCAATAATCTTTGAACAGTTTAGATATGTCTGATACTTATATGCTCTGTAAATCCTTCATAACACCTCTAATCTGAGGTGCTGTTTGTTAAGGTCTTCGTGATAGCCAGTTTCATCTTGGTGCTTGATGAGTTTTGCAAATGCACTTGAAACAATACTGTTCTTGCAAGAACGGTTCCAGAACAGCTGAACTCTCTGTCTTAAAATAACAACTGACCGTTTTTGTTGTGACTGTTACTTAATTGCATAATACTCTATATCTTATATCATAGTTTTAAAATCTCCATTATTGTTCTAGACTGTAAAATGAACCACTAAACAAAAAACATTTGGTTTGAAGGTGTGTCCTACTTCAGTACATACAACCGAAATCATGGGGAAAACTGCTGAATTGATGGGTGACATTTGACAAGGAGGGTACGACCACAGAAGGTCATTGCTGAAAAGGCTGGCTGTTCACAGAGTGGTGTATAGAAGCACATGCATGGAAAGGTGACTAGAAGGCAAAAGTGCGGTAGGAAAATGTTCCCAAGCACCATGGCCAGGCAAAGACCTCAAGAGGAGCAGGTGCACGCATGGAACAAAATAAAAACCTTTAAACCATACATCAACAGAATTTGCAGCATCACCTGCTGAATTACTGCAACACACTTAAATAATAATAAATAAATAATAAAATGTGACCTCTCTTACACCACGTCCCTTTTTCACTGCAGCGCCTGAAGAGGCGCAGAACTCAGTAAGAGCTGCTTAAAGTCCGATGAGTTTGCGCAGTCAGTGATGATTTGGGGTGCCGTGTTGGTCCTCCGTAGTTTATCAAGTCAACACAGCCATCTACCAGGGGATTTTAGAGCACATCCTGCTTCCGTCTGCTGACAAACTGTCTTTATGGAGATGCCAATTTCCTTTTCCAGCAGGACTTAGCACCTGCCCACAGTGGCAAAACTAACACTAACTGGTTTGCGGGCCGTGATATTTCTGTGCCTGATTGGCCTGCCAACTCACCTGACCTGAACCCCATAGAGTATCTGTGGACTATTGTCAAGATGAAGATGAGAAATTCCCGATCAAACAATACATACAGACTGAAGGCTGTTATCTAAGAAACCTAGGAGCGCTGACCAAATACTGAGTGCATAAATAAACATAATTTTCAGAAGTTAGACATTTCTGTATTATAAATCTTTTTTTTCTATTGATCTTAGGAATTTGATTGATCCTGATATTTTTTTTTATTTTCATAACCAGTAAGCTGTAATTATTTTTGCTAATGATGTTCCAAACTCTTCTGTGGTAATGAAGTGTTGGTAGAATTAAATTGTATGTAGGGGGTTTTGATGATTAGAGAGTTACAGCCGTGTAAATGTTACAGTATACGATACAGTACATCTAAAAAGATTAGAATATAATAGAAAATGGATTTTGTAATTTAATTCAAAAAGTAAAACTCTTAAGCTACGTTTACACTGTCAGTTAAATGTGACCCAATTCCGATTTTTTGCTCCTATGTGACACATATCGGATATTTTCTATGTCCGTGTAAACAGGAAAAAAACGCATGCATTCCGATATTTCGAGATCGGTTTCAGGCCTCCTTCATATGTGGAAATAAATCAGATATAAATCAGATATGTGCTAATGTGATTGTCGTGTAAACAGACAGATCGGATTTTCTGAGGCATTGCGTTCTGTACGTCATTAACGTTTAATGACGTAATCAGGCAGACCGAGGTGCTGCTCATCCCAAACAGACGGGCTGGTGTGCGGTAGCCCGCACCTGTTGCAAGCCACCAGAGAACAACCCCGACACGTCTCGCACCCAGACATTCCTCTGAATGGTTGAGGACACAATAAATGAATCATATGCACAGGCTGCAATGATGCCCTTTTCCTCCTTCTCCGTTTCGCGAGCTTTGCATATATCGCAGAGCATCAAGCACATTTCACCTTCGTCCATCTTGGCTAGTGTGTAGTGCAAGAACCTCCCTTTAAGTATGCGCGATTTTTCAGACAGTATGGCAAGTGTAAACACTTGAATCATCATCACTTGAGTCATAGTTGAAAGAACGTGTAAACGGACGGTCAGAAAAATCAGATATAGGCAACAAATCAGATTTGGGCATCGAGACCCGCAGTGTAAACGGGGCTTTTTATACACTTCGTTCCAAAGTATTATGCAAATTGGATGTAAGTGTCATAAACAATAAATGTTTAGTTTTGAAATTTAACCCATGGATGGTATTGTGTCTCAGGGCTCTTTGGATCACTGAAATGAATCTCAGACACCTGTGATAATCAGTTTGCCAGATGAGCCCATTTTAAGGAAAAGTATTGAAGAAGGTTGTTCCTCATTATTAAGCAGGCCGCAGGTTTCATCGTACCGAGAAGACATTTGTGGCTGATTCGGAGCACAGACGGAATGTGACGTGCAGATGAAGGCAGAATGAGGAAGGTTTCTACCAGACCAATGGGAGGCTATTCTGACATCCAGCAAAGAAATTCAAGCAGAAACTGCCTGAAAACTCACAACTTCAATGGATGCATGAATTGTGAAGGTGATATGCCATGTTAGGATGTTTTTGATTGAAATAGCTTTTGATTTCAGTAAATATGACCTCCTAATGCTGCAAATTCAACAAAAGCCTATTTTCAGTTCTTTACAACCTATAAAATGTTTTAACTCTGTTGTGCATAATAATCTGGAACAGTGCGTTTTCAGTTTGTTATTTTAGAAAGAAACATCGTCATCATTAGGAGGTTTGTTCAATAAAATTCAAAGAGCAACTAATAAGGAAATTACAGTTTATAGGATCCATAATGTCAGCAATAACAGGAACTACTTCCTCAGTCAGGGAACTTGCTTAAAGTTCCTTAAAGGAGCTGACACTTAAAGACTCCCTCCATAAATGCTTAATAAATGACTTCTTTTATACATAACTAACAACTGTTTAATCTAATTATTATATGTCTGTTGAACGAGTGCTTGTGAATGATCTGTTGCATTAATATAAAGTAGCTCATACGTATCTGGTATATGATATGTATTAAGATAAATATGTATTATTTATTTTACAGCTATAAATATTTAAACCTGTGCTGTTATGGAAATTAATTAAACACCTTCTTTTCTTAGAATTTAAACTTAGAAATAAATTATTATAGTCAATACACAATCAAAACAAAAAATGTGTTTGAGTATCATCATCGTTGGTTGAGACGTAAATACCAGAAAAATACTTTTATTATTTTCATAAGGATAAAGGATAATGTTTATTTTAGGATGGCTGTCATTCATATTTTGAAAGTAAGTGACTACGTTGATTTCTTTCCCGTGACCGTTTTATCCATCTTTCATAAGGGTGCCAATAATTGTGGAGCTGATGGATCAGCCAAAACACCATGACCACTGACAGGTGACGTGAAAAACATTGATTATCTTGTTTCAGTGGCACGTGCAAGTGGGTTGGATAGATTAGGTAGCAGGTAAACATTTTGTCTCTGAATTTGATTCAGTGAAAGCAGAAAAATCAGACAAATTTGACACTGTTATGGCTAGACGACTGGGTCAGAGCAACTTCAAAACAACAGGTCTTGTGGGATGGTCCTGAACTTTTCACCAAAAGTGGTCCAGGAAAGGAAAACCAGTGAGCCGGCGATAAGGCTGTGGGTGGCCAAGGCTCACTGATGCACAAGGGGAGCAATGGCTGGTCAGATGTTCATCTGCATTCATCTTCTGTGTCGAGATATTTTTGCCATTATAACTGCTCGTTCATATCCTCTGAAAAGCTTTTAGATTCTCATAGCCTCTGAACAGAATTAAGTCCTCTAAAATCTTTAAGAATGGAGCCTTACATAGAAAATACACAATACATAAGACAGAGCATTATATTTTCAAGTTCACATTCTGAGATTCTAATTATGTTTCCTCTTCTGCGGTATTCTCTCGGCCGTTGCGTCTGAATCGAACTGAAAAGGGCTCTAATTCTCGTAATTTCAGGCAAAGGACATTTTGTTATTGAAAAATCTTTTACTCGCCTACCAGCCTTTTTTTTTAATACTACAATATGTTCTACTTTCTTCCTTCATTAGACCAGTATGAAAGGCTAGACAGACAAATTGGACAATTGTGCACTCTTTTACCTTGAAGTAGAAAATGTATGTGAATTGTTTCTGACAAGCTGACCTGACGGGAGAAAACTGCATTTGTAAACTTTAAGATATAATGAAAAGTTTGGAAGAAACAGCATAATTAGTTCTTATTTTTATATTGGAAGCTTGTATAATTGTGTTTTTTTTTGCACTATATAAACAGCAGTAGGTTCATTTGCTTCTTTGGCAGAAGGCTACAACATGACACATGAGGGTCAAAATCCTTGCCAATAGGAATCTTCCAAACAGGATCTTTCTGACAACCGTTTCCGTACAAGTCTGTTATCGTAATGCAGAAGAAGAAGCTCTGTGTTTCCTAAGTAGTCTACCTCCCTGTTTTCACATACAGTCACAAACTGTGGCTAAAGACCAAAAGAATAAAGTGGAGGAAATGAGTTGCTTGGTTTCCTCTTTCTGCTGTGGTGAGAAGCTTGACAAGCCACGTGGTAAAGATGCTGCAAATAAAAACGTATTTTATGATCTAATCCGCTTATGATTTACCTAAAATTTTTAAAAAAAATCAATATTTTAAACATTAAATATTTTTTTGGTTGAATTTTCAAACAAAAATAAAATGTTCATTTTGCTTCAAATCAATTGTATGACAAGAAAAATCCCATTAAAATAAATGCAAAAAATTAAGAGTTTTTAATATGCAATTTTTTCTTGAACATTTTCCAGTCCCTGTACTTTATATTCCTCATAACATTTGAAGAACAACATGACTGACACAGAATTGATAGAAAGAGATGCAAAGAAAGTTAAATATTCTTCAATGAAGCAACTTAAAGTGGAACCAAAAACATCTTTTATTTAAAGTAAAGTTCACATAGGAAAGTTGTTTTATAGATCATGATTTTTACACATTGCACTTTACATTTATATGTCTGCTTTGGGTTAATTTCTTACATTTACAACTCCAAAAAGATTTTTTTTGTTACTTGAAAATATCCTATTGTATATTTTTCATACTTTTCATGTTATACCTGCCAGGCTCGATTCCGGTCTCTGTGTGCATGGAGTTTGCATGTTCTCCCCGTGCTTGGTGGGTTTCCTCCGGTTACTCTGGTTTCATCCCACAGTCCAAAGACATGTTAACTGGCGTTCCCAAATTGCCCGTAGTGTGTGAATGAGTGTGTGAGTGTCTGTGCATTGCGATGAATTGGCACCCTGTCCAGTGTGTAACCCTGCCTTGTGCCCCAAGTCTCCTGGAATAGGCTCCAGGCCCCCGCGACCCTGAATACAGGATAAAGCGGTATAGAAGATGAGTGGGTGAGTGATGTTATACCTTCATTTTTTTTCTTAATGTGTCATTTAAATTTCTATTTTAATAACGTAGACTAAATTTCCACTGTACATTTTACTTTGAATGTGACATGGACGTACTGATAACCTGCTGCGTGCCCGCCATGAACATGGTAAGCACAACAAGAACATAATGTGAACATAATGTGGTCTTCTACAGCATAGCTTAGGCCTATCATGTTCCTAGCCCAAGCCTGGTCACAACGCAGTGACATCCCAATGACAACACAGTAAGAAAGCCATCCAATCTTTCCAGTTCGAAAAGATGCAGTCGGCTGGCGTCACGTCGTTCGGAGGAAACATGTGACAGTCTTCGGCCGACCCTGATTGAGTAGTAGTAGCCTTGATGCGGGAGACCCCTACTAGCGGAGTGGAAATTGAATAAAACTAAATTAGCGAGAAAATCAGGGGGCGACATTGATAAATACAGTTTAATTTTGAATCTTTTATTTTGACTTATTTCATGTGTATGCAAAAATGTTAAAGAGTTAAACATAGATTTTTTTTTTTAATCCCTTTTTCACTTTTTGGAGTAGACACCTAGGCCTACTTGCAGTTGAGACGTACTGTAGGTAAAACGAGAAGCAGTTCATGAAAGCCTCTAGTCTACTACACACAGAGTGGTGGGCAGAATAACCCATAATGATGATGGTGATTTATTACCTTCCCCTCCTGTTGTTACTGTAAAGTGTAGACAGAGCAATAAAACACTTATGTTTATTTGTTTAGAATGCTAGAATCTATAGAGACCTTGCATGGCTTGCAAATTCGCGCCTGCATTCTTTGATGAAGCAAAGGTCCCAAAATGAGGATGAAAATTGAGAGCTGTCTGGAGGCCTCAAACTGAAAATCCTGGAGCTGGAGCATAATACCTTGTGAAATCGAAGTCGACAGGCCATTACGTGCAGAGAATGAGATGTATGGCATCTCGGAGGAAGCGTTACACAGAGCGCAGGTGGCTTTCAGGTGAAATAACAGCGACCTTGGATGCGTGTCATGACTGTAATGACTTCATGAGATGCTGATTATCTGGCTAAAACGATTATTCATAAAAAGATCATTAAATCAAGAGGAAGATGCAGCACCTTGGTCATGGCTGTGTTAAAAGTTAAATCATTAAAATATTTATTACATATTAAAATTATCTTGGCAATTAAAGATCCATTTAATCAAGCTTATGTGATTAAACTTGCAAAGGAGAGTTTTTTTTTTTTTAATGGGAAACAATTAAGAGGTTATGGGATAAACAGTTCTCCTTCAGTACCTGCTTTAGCCTGGTAACGGTTGCATTGTATTTGAGGCCTGTCAAAAAAAGGTACTTAATTATATACACACACACATATCTTTGTCTCTCTCCCTCCATCAAGAACAAATTGAAAAAAGAGGTTTTGAGTATGAGGAATCATTTTCACATACATTGAAAATGATTGGGATGTGCTGGAGAGGGGTTTATGGTGGGGCTTGGCTCAATAAATCATCAATAAATGAGCTCACCACAAATTTTTGCTAATAAAGTGTCACAATCAAAATGAAAGGCGAGCCAATATAAAGTGCGCAACCTTTTTTTTTTTTTTTTTTTTAATAGACAGTAAGTTCTGGGTCAAAAATCGAATTCCTAGGAACACATGCAAGGTATCCTCTAAGGTGCAAGGAGCCATGTGCGCACACAGGGACATTTTAACATAGAACATGCAGGTTGGGCGACTGCTTAACAGGCAAGTAAAAACAGCAGAACATGGAAGGAATCCACATGAGCAAAGATCAGAAACTCTGTACAGATGGGTTAAATGGACCAAAAAGTGTCCATGGGATAATTCATTTATTGTGTGTTTATCTGATGCATAATGTACAATTTCCTAATCTTGGACAATATAAATTAATCACATTTATAACTAATAAGGAAACTGTAATGACCTTAATATACAAATACAAAATGAAAGACAAGTCATTTGGTCATTTAAGATATTTATTTTAAAAATAATCTGTAGAAAAATCTTTACATAAAAAAATTCCCAGGGACAAAAAAAAGGCAATTAAAAAAAAAATACATTCATAAATCAGCCATGGTGTGTGTGTGTGTGTGTGTGTGTGTGTGTGTGTGTGTGTGTGTGTGTGTGCGCGTATGATGTATAGATGTGTGCATGTGTGGTTCTGAATGCATGTCTGGTGCTCTCCATCTTTAGGACAAAATGCTACAAGAACACCCTTACTCAGAGAAAAGACTGTAATGTCATAAATGGATGAGCACTTTCTTTCTGAGATAGGGCAGGAAGTCATGTTCCATTGTTTAAAGGATAAGAAAAAAAAAAAGTTTAAAATGTGATCACATGATTTAACTAAAATCACATTTGTGATGCCATGTACAATTACAGTGAGGACACTACAATAACGACAACAGTGACTAACAGCCAATCAGCGCCAAGACATTTGCATAGAACAGAGATGGAAACATTGCATGTTTTTCTTGGGCCTAGTGGTTCTTGGGGGCACTGGTACCTGGGGACCCTTAACCCTGGGGTACTGGTCTGGTAGACTCGCACTGCAAATTTGGCACGTCTCACTTCCAAATGAACAAGGAAATTGTACAGCACAGATCTTTGGTGCCACCTACTGGTGTGGACATTAAACTGTGGAAATCTGGCATGGATACTGGATTAGGAACCACTTTTTGGCCAGGCTAATGTAAATGGAATGCATCCTTCACCGAGTGGAGTGGAATGGTTACTAATGAAATAAAATAAGTTAAGGCTGACAAATCAAGGACACCAACTACCGGTGCAGGAGATGAACTACGTAACAAAAAGTCATCAGGTTAAGGTGTGAGGGAGGCCACCTTTACATTGTGTGTAATTCTACCAATAAAAAAAAGAAACCACTGCCATTATTCATTCCTATTTCCTTGTGTTGTAAAGGCAAAGGAAAGAGAATGAAGAAAGAATGAAGAGAAGGATCAAAGAGAAATTCAGGCAAATAAAATGAAAAACAAGGTTTTGACATGTTGGCTAGAGGGGAAAAAAGGTACAGGCAACTGTGACATAAGGAACACTTTGGCCCAGGAATTTGGCACAGAGTGAGTGGCTCCACCTGCTGGTACTGAAGCTGAACTCCAGCAATCTGGGAAGCCACCGAGTGCAAAAGGAAAATTCACAAACGACTCGGGATTTGGACATGATGATATAGTAGTGGAGTACAGATGCAACGTCACACCTGGCCTTCATCGGCTTATGCTCATGACAACACAAACACAAAAAATGTAAACACTGAAGAATAGTAAAACATAAATTAAAAATAACTAAAAAAAAAAAAAAAAAAAAAAGAGGCAAATTATAAAAACACTCACTCATATTGCACGAGTTTTACTAAACTCCAATACAGCTTGGCTGCAATGAGAACATTTAGTGTTTGGCACAAACAGGGGAAAAAATGAAAAATTTAAAAATAGTAAAATTAAGTAAATAAAGGAAAGTACTTTTAAAAAAATGGCAGTCGCCGATGACGTGGATCCGCAGCTTGGACCGTGTGGAGACAGAAATCGCTACCTTTGACCTGTGGCTGTTCTATCTGCTGAGGCTAGAGGGCGCCGTTTCCCCCCTCCTCTGTGCCACGTGTTTCGGTTGTGCTGTGGAAGACTGGCACGAGGTGCTGGCATCAAACCGGGATCAAAGCCACCGGGAACCTTCAGGCCGAACCTCTGAACGTTATGAAACTAGAAACAACAATTACAATGAAGGATAATTAACACTTATCACAAGCAAATTTTTATTTTCTTTCAGACCCACAATGCTGGATCATTGTAGGTGTGACTTGGATCTAGATTCCACATCGTCAGAGTTCTTGTAGAGTCCATGATCTAATGAAGGGAGGCCACTGTATGTTAGGTAGGTGGTTTTAAGGACATGGCTGATCATTGTGTAGATTTATGCTGCAAACAATTAGAGGTTTCAAGCCAATTGTGTGTGTGTAAAGGGGGGGGGACCAAAAAATGTCATAACTCAAATATATTTCTAGTAATATGCATCTGTTGTAAAGCCAAGTTAAGCCATGCACACTGGACATCTAGATTTACTATTAAATGTAAAGCGAATAAAGTCAGTATTTCATCCTAATCCTAGACAACAAGTCAAACTTAGGGGAAAAAAATAACCTGGTTTCTTTTGGCTAAATAAATTAACATTAGTTAAGTGCAACTTTGTACTTGTGTTTAAGTCACTCAGCAAAACCAAAATATCATCTCCTGTAATCAATAAACAGCAGGTGCCATGGGGACAGTGGGGTCCATTTCGGTTATCCGCCTGTATCCAAAAGCCCAAGCGAATGTTTACCTTAGGCTGGTGTTGGAGGCCGGGGAGCGGGCCGAGGTAGATGGGCGAGGACAGCCGGTATCCGTTGCTCAGTGGCACACACCCGTCCAAACACAGTGGTCTGCCAGGTACAGGTGGTGGTAGAGACACAGGGATGGGCTTCCGCACCTGAAACACCAAAAAGTCAAGTCAAGTCAATTTTATTTATATAGCGCTTTTAACAATTGACATTGTCGCAAAGCAGCTTTACACAATAAAAAGAAGTAAGTCTGTATGCAATGTGTATGAAAAGTACAGGCTCAGGGTCTCGCAGACTAGACATCAGTTTTATGCCCTTTATCAATGGATGAAAAACACAAATATTTGGATAGAAAAATTTAACAGTTCATGGTGCAATTTATTCTTTAGAGTTTGGCCAAAAAATTTACAGGAACTTGGCCAATCCATAGACTAAATGCAGAGCATGAGGCTGAGACTCAGAAGTCGTTAGGTCACGAAACAGTAATCCATCTGATCTATTAAATACAATTACACACCCTGGTCAAAAATGATAAAGTCACCATTTCAGAAAGGTCAAATTACTGAGCTGCATCAAGCAAATGAGGAAAAAACTAAGGAATCGTAAAAAAAAAAAAAAAAAAAAAAAGTTACTGGAATTGGGTTAAGAACCTTTCAATACAACCTGAAATAATAGTGCTGAACCATCAAGTTTGCAGAAGACAGAACTGTTTTCTGAAGGTCACTTAAACACTTAACTTTGGAGCAATGGAAAAAGGTCACATGGTCTGATGAAGTCAGATTGACTTTACTTCAGAGCAATTCAATTAATGAATTTCTATTAATGCATTTTATTAATAACACCACAATGTTTATTACTCCCAACAATTATAGAAGTAGGAAAGGTGCACACACACCCCCCCCCCCCCCCCCAAATACTGGTTACCGAGGAAAGAAAAAAAAAAAAAGGCTGGGTTTACTTTCCTCCCCTCTATGACTAACCAGTAGACTCAAGTTCTATTAAATGATCAACTCTCCACCTGAAGAAGGGTTCAATAAATAAAATCATTCTGCTACATACGTTTGATCATCAGCCACCAATACTCTGTTGCTCAGAAGAACATCACAAACATGCAATTTATGAGCAGAAGCCGGTAACATGTACGATGGTGCACCCTGCTTGTCCTGAGTAGTTATTAGGGAACTCCGAAGAGGATTATACCTGTCCATTAGAGGGAGTAGTTTCTGATGGATTTGTCCCGCTCTGTGGCCTCTGCTGAGTGCTGGGCTCAGGGTACGCTGCGAACGTTTGCTGCGGCGCTTTAGGTCCTGATGGTATGGAGTCCGAGTCCTGGGAGGGGAGAAGAAAAAACAAGGTGAAAAAATTTGCCAATGAATAGTACATGCTCCGTTACATTTGTCAATATGAAGGGATGAAACAAGACAGGCAAGTGATTTTATTTATGATGAATCAATTTAGGGACCTAAATGTTTATAACAAACAGCAGCAAGTACAGGATTATAAATACTTTATGTTTAGTTGTTTAGTTACACTAAAGGTGGTTAGCAACTTCCTACAATACCCACGGCGCTACTGAACAGCCAGCCGACAGCAGGGCATCATCTCTACCTAAAGCACCTTTCTGAAATATAAATCAGGCAATCATGGCAACCTACGATGTCACTTCCTGAGAGCGATGAAACGGAAGAGGCTGAAGACGATGATGACGAGTGCTGCTGAGGACTGGACAGAGACATACGAGAATCGGCACTTTGGGGAGACGCAGAGTCTCTCTGCTGCTCCTCGGAGTCGCCGCCGAACTGGACGACTGATGAAACACGCATACGCACAGTACTAAAGTTATAGCATTCTGTATAAGCACCAAAAAAATATAAAAAAATAATAATAAAAAACTTTAGCATGATATGAAGACCTGAACTCACTGCAACGGTTGATTCTGGCATTGTGTCGGTCCCCCCACTTCTGGATGATCCACTCCCTGTAGTTAATCACTTCCTGGGTCAGTTTCAGGATCCGGCTGAGTGTGCTGAGGGAGACCGACCATGCGACATTTACGTATTTGTCGTTGTGGATTACAGGGCGTTTCTATAAATGCATTCTCTTTAGCCGTTCAATTTGAATTTTTTTTATGTTTTTTAATCACTACACAAAAACTGTACCCAATTGGTGAATTTTTAAACCCCCCTTAGACATAAAAAATAATAAATAAATAAATTAATTAATTAATAATTACATATTCACTAATCAAACCCACCCTCCAAAACCAAATACAGAAAAAAAAAAGTGATAACATAAGACATCACGATAAGACAAAATATTAATAACTATTACAAATTACTCTTATCGCTTTAGCTCATGGCTCTTCACATGAGATGTAATAAAATTCCGCTCGGGTCAGCTCAAGACCAACTGACCTGTCGTTATCTTTGTTAGGATATGAACGGGCAAGAGGAGACACGGCGTGACTCAGGACGATGTAGGCGTAATCAAACACCCGCTTCACCTGCAGCGCTCCGTAAGAACTGCGGCCCACGTCGTTGCCTTAAAAACACAAACCCACGTGTAACATTTTTTTCCCCCCACATATAATATATGTACTTTACATGTATATGTATTTATATATGTACTTATATAAATAGCAAGTGTGTTCAAGTCAAACCGAGACCGAGACTTTTCTATACAAAGTTCCCTGCTACACTAATCCAAACTGCACTTATCCCATGGTTTACCCTAGTGCTTGGATACCATAAAGGTAGAAAGTTTTCTCAGCATGCTTCACGTCTTGATATGCTGCCCCCCCCCCCCCCCCAAGAACTACTTTATTGGCCCAAACAAGTGGAAATGGCTTGTTGTGAGGTCATGACTGAGATGTGATACGCGAGATAACCGAATAGCCGAGTTTGTAACGTGCGAGTGGCGTCTGTGGGATCTGTACACACGATCCTTCACTGACATGCGTGCCATCCACAAGTTGGCGACAACTCAAGCGTTCCACTCACTGGATGTCCATAGGAGTGACTGCGGGGAGCTCTGATCCATCTCGGCTCGGGTCGTGCGGACGTTTGCACCGTTCAAAACTTTTCTGTGACCAAGAGTCTCACCATCGCATTGTGCCTGAAGTATTCTGTAAATGTCAATCGCGTTCATGCCTTCAATTACAAGAAATTTTATGACAAGTCTCGGTTTGACTCGTCTCTTGACACCCGTTGTATTTTGAAGTACGGCACTGCAGAAAGTTTATTCATTTAATTTATTTTAGACACTTCCTTCATACCTGGTAAGTTGGGATCTTCAATACACAGCATGGAGGGTCTGTGACCACTACTCATGGCTTTCATCATCTCCTCTTTGGAGAGGTACGCTCCGCCGTTCTTCACCCGGATCCCCGTCTTCATGTAGTTGAAGTGGCGGCCGTAGAGCTCGAAGAACTCGATCAGCAGGATGCCAAGGTTTATGTTGGTCGCCCTGCAGTCTATCCGAGGGTGAAGCTGAAGCACAACCCCACAGCCGTTACCACACATAATATATTAAACAGGGCATGGCATGCGACAACCCATATCCAACCCCCAAATTCTTTTGGTTGTTTTTCCACAGGACAGCATGTGGTTCGTGCTGGTTGTGTAACGTTCTTTTACCTGCAGGAAGCTGATGGCCATTAAAATGAGGCAGTAGGAGCTGATGCCTCCCGTAAACACCTCGTTTAAATGCCACTGCAGCAGGAACTGCTTCAGAACGAAGATCAGGTACGGGAGCACGGTGTACTTCTGCAGGAGTGAGACCAGGAAAGAAACACAAACACAGAATCAGTGCAGAAATAACAAGCAATCATCCACCGTGACAACAAACAAGGGTAAAAAAAAAAAATTAAATACAGGTTGAGTTTTGCCATCATTTTTGTGTTGTTTGATGTTTTGACCATTTCTGATGTTACTAGCAGATTCTTCCCAAAAAAAAAAAAAATAATAATAATAATAATTATGCTGGACACAGTTCACTTTCAGTTTTAACATCAAACAATGTCCAAGAGCTGAGAAAATGTTTCTTAATTATGATGACATTATAATCATCATGGGCTACATCCTAATTCAAGGCTTTTGCAGAATTAAAAAAAACCTGTAAAGCCTCAAAACTACACTTCACCTTCAAGTGGTCCTTGATGAAGCGTGCCGCTTTCACCGCCGTCTCCACATTAAAACTGATGTCCACCTTCACCTCGGTCTCCCGGTCAGTTAGCTTGATTATAGGAACCTGAGGATACAGAAAGCCAGATGAACAAACAGCACCCTTGGATCAAAAAAAGAGGTCAAAAAGCTATAAAGTGACGTACTGTGGCTTTGTCCAGGATTTTAATAGAGAAGGGTTTGGCGAGGTTTTGCTGCCTCAGAGCCTGATCGAGCTGCTGCAGAGGAGGACGTTCCCACTTCCCAAACACCACGAGGTCAATGTCACTGTCACACACACAACAGTACAGCTTCAATATCCTTTAGTTTCACTCCACAGATTTTCCTATAGACATTTGAGGCGTTCAATACCGACATACTTTCACAAACGTCCCTCTCGTTACTCTTTTCCTCACTCCCTTAACTCCTTTCTGCTGTTTTTCCCTCCTCCATCTTCCATTCTTTTCCTTTCTTTCTTCTCTTTGATTCATACCTTCACCAATTTATTCAGGTCACCTAATCGTCTTCCTTTTCGTCTCCCCCCCCCCCCCATTTCTTAACCCAAAGTTTCCTTCATTCTCTGACTTTGTCACAGATTAAACCTTGAGGGAAATGCTCCTTACCTTGTTGGAAGATAAAGTCCGGTACTGAAGCTGCCAAATATTTGCACCTGAAAAATAAAATAAAAGTTTAATGTTGCTAAATATATCAAACAGAGGGTTGATCATTTTTTAATAACAGCAGCTCTGACAATATACTCTGGAATAAACCACCGAGTTACACAGTTGTCTCCCTCATACAGTTTGCACACTGTAACATTGCTAGGGCTGATGATATTAACTAGAGGTCATGTATATTTTTATTTATACACGATTGCATTAAGTGATAAAATGCTGCACTGCCTCTATAAATCCTACAGGGGCTGCACTCTAAACTATTCACACATTGGCCAGTTACAGAGAATTTCATGTGGTAGGAGCAAATGGTTTGCCAAGTTTACTTACAATTGTAACAAAAGCCTGGTTATCGTGATAACATAGCGAGGGGTCTCAAGTGACTCCCACCTCTATTGATATGATACCTTGTTTGGCGATATGCATTTGGGAAATAGTGATGCCTATTTTCCCCTTCTTTTCAGTACAAACTAACTAGAATCAGTTGGTGAAATGTTACAGCTTGAAGTTATAATTAAAAAATAAAAGTGCCAAGTGTTAAATGTTTTGCGTTGTTTTGTTTTTACTTTTTCATTGGGGTGAAAAAAGGGTCCTTTTGCCCTATTCACCATTCACCATTGATACCGTGTCCAGGAACGATTGCTCCCCTTTCCCCACCGGTCAGCATTCACATCATTATTATAATTATTATAATTATCATCAAGCGTACTCGGGTACGCTTGTGTATTTTCACTCCCCGATACAATAGGCAGCAGTATGCACCCATTTGTTTAAAAGCCAGCATTAAAAACAATAAGAAGAGAACAAAGACAACCTTCACACTACGCTCAATATTGATATTTTGGAAAATATATCAAAAGTAACATTCTCGTAAATCATCCTGCTTCATCAGCTATGGCCATCAGGTAAGGTTTCCTACGTCTGGTCTATTTTCATAGCATTATATGTGGAAAACCAGCGACAATGGAAGAAACATAGCTGTTCAGGTCAGTGATGCGTCACATGTGAGATTTGTTAATCGGCTACAAAGTAGTCAAAAGTTTGATGAGCATTTTATACAAATAACTAATCTTGCTAGGATTTTTAAAAAAGCCACCCAGGTCAGGCACTTTCTTTTTTTAGGCTCTGCCTTCATCTCGCCATTACCATGAAGCACTAATGACCTTTGGCAGATTAGCTTCAGGTGGCTTTAACGGGATAAAATGTAACCATTTGTACTTTAGTCCAGTCTAGAGAAAAGGTGAACTTTAACGTCAAGTGGAACCTGTAACAATGATTACACTAGATATAACCTTAAGCCAGTCTGTGATGGCTCACAAAAGTAAAACTCGCGATTATCAGGCTAATAAAACAGTCCAGAGCTTGACATCATAAAATAAGCCGATGTTGATCGTAAAAGTGGGCGTTATCAATTCCACATAACTCAACATTTAGAGTAAAGGTAATTTTATAATTAGCAAATATTTCTAAATCAGATAAGGCTTCCTATGTCTGGTTTACTTTCATAGCATTAGCATTACACGTGTAGAACCAGCGACAACGGAAAAAACAGGTTTGTGTACCTCATGTACATCCGAAAGAAAGCAGAGTCCGCTAGATGACATGACGGAGCAAAAACATTCCTGTCCATCTGAATTTTAAGTCAAACTGTAGCGGTTGGCAATTTCCTGCACGGCGAGGATAAACATGCTGATGTTAACGTTTACACGTTTCTGCTGTCTGATTGGCTAATATCCAAAAACATTCAAAGAGATTTAGCTAATTTTAAAAAGACTGACATACAGTACTGCACAAAAGTTTTAAACCACCACATATTTCTTTATATTTTGTAAGAGGGAGACTTTCTAGTATTTTTTTTTTATTCTCATTTTTGGCAAGTTTGTGGCTCTTGATTTCAATCCAGTCCCTGTACCTGAGTAGTTTCAAAGTAATGTTTTTTTTTTTGTTTGTCAAGCCACACACTGAGCTTTAAACCATTTAATCATGAAAAACATCATGGCGACAGTGCTAACCACCAAGCCATAGTGCTACCACACATTGCGCCCTGTCTCAGGAAAACATTTCTTCCCACGTCTTTAATTTATTCTACATCATTCAATATAATATAAAGAAACCAGTGGGGGACTCAAGACTTTTGCGCAGTACCCGTAACAGATTGTGTGGTAGACGATGGTTAAGTGAAAGCTACTTTTGTTTTTAAAAGTTCTGAATCTGTAACCCGACATCCCGGCGATGTTACCCACGTTAGCCGTCGGCCACAAGTTCTTGATGACGCTCTCGATGCGGTTCACTACGTCCCTCCTCACGGCTTCTTCCTCAGGTCGCGGGGACATAAAGGCATAGAAGTCCACGATCTCTTCATGAAGACTGGAAAAGAAAAGAAAAAAGGAACACTGTATTAAAAAGCACATATATTTGTCATATTTTTCTCATTAACTTAAAAAGAGAAACATGGAAAAAATCCTTACAAAAAAATTTTAATGTCTGAATGCATTCATTGTTTTTAAAAGCTTGTGTGGGCCGTGTGGTAAGGCACAAATTCCTTGTTTTAGCATTTTACAAAAGACAGAGAAATTAACTGGTTTGGCAAAAACTAAATGTTTGGTGACTGACTGTGCTTATTTAGTTTCAGACTGGAGAAGTGAGGCTAACCCTGCTAATAGGTACGGGGCTGAGAGGCTACTAGAATAGCCAACGACTGACAGATCAGGCCAAGATAGTTACATATATACAGACCCTATGAGGTTAGTGTAGGCAAGAGAAACACTGAAATTCTAATGTTAATAGAGCGAAAACACACCAGATACTGGATCTATGAGGCTAATATAGCCAACAAGCAACGAAAGCTTTCACAACACACCTTAACATAAAGCCATAAAAGAACCCTCTTTGTTTATTTTTAATTAAATGGTGTTAATAATCATAGAAAGATAAATAGATAGAAAATTTTATAAATAGAAAAAAAAGGTTGTTGTTTATTTTTCACATCACTTGGAGATTTGATTTAGATTCTACATTTGAACTTAGCAAACAAACGATTTAGCTTTGCCCAAAATGCAGAATTTTGAATAAATTAAGTGTGTTCAAGTTTCACGAGAAGAGTTCTGCTGATTAACTAATTCATTAAATAGCTACAACTGCTGAAATTAAGCTATACGCGGAAATCTTTTTCATTCTTTACTTTCCCAAAATGGCTGACCCCTTAAAAAAATAAAAAAATAAAAAAAGGAAAAAGGGGGGGGGGGGGGGGAGATAAATTAGAAATAAGAGTTTTTTTAAACAAGAGATTGTTCAAACACAAGTTAATCATGTCAGCTACTACGGTGGTTGGTCATTTCCTTTTAAAGCAAACAATTAGTGTTTGATTTAAAATATTGGCACCCTGTAAACCTTAGGTACTTCAAGTTCAAGTGTAAAAATACAATGAAAATTATTCCTGATCACCAAAATTTTGAGAATGAAGTCTAATTTAAACTCAATCACTAGAGAACAGCAAGTGATACAACTAAAGAGGAAAGATATTTTGGATTATATGATGAAAAGGTGCACATTTTATTCTCCTCCACATCAAGAGTGAAAAGTGACGTATCCAGATTACTTCGTAAGACGACTCCACCAGTCAACATCCTCACTCATTATTAAATCAGAAAATCACAAAAATGAAATCAGAAGCATCTAGCCCGTCCCTGTTGAATTTACCCGTTAACCCCTGGACTGTATCTCCTGGTCTTCCATGGCATCCCGGTGCAGAGGAGGTTGGAGTTGGAGAGCAGGTTGCTGACCCCGTAAGTGCTGCTGGCCTTGTTCTCAGCCTTCTTCCTGGCTGGATGGTGATGATTGTGGTGGTTGCTGTGGTGATGATGATGACTGTGATGGTCAGATGCTTGAGGGAATTGCTGAGACGGGCTGTGGTGATGATTGTGATGGTGTTGGTGGAGATGTGCATGGAGATGCAGATGCTGCTGTTGGTGCTGATGCAAATAGTCATTGATGTTGTGCAGCTGCTCATTGAAGCTGAAGAAGAGTCTGGGATGGGGATGAGGATGGTGGGTGCTTGTGCTGTCACACGAGTCCGATTTGGGACTGTCCGTTTCAGAGTCCAGTGAGGAGGACAAGGGAGACAGGGAGCCATTTTTCGGAGAAGCACTCGGCTTCCCTGATTCTGTGCAAGTGCCATTCAGTGCAGTCAGATTGCAGTGATCAAACGGAGGAGGCAGAATGAAACTGGGCGAAACCTGAACGGGATGCGGGCTGATACAGCTGGACGAGCTGGTTTTCATCAAACCTGGCGCCATGGCCGGGTTCAATCGCGGGCTCGGTGAGGTATGAGTAGTCCGTAATCCGTGCGAGGTCTCCCAGATGTGCATCCACAAAACGTTGGCTGGTCCTTTCTGCTCGGGCTGAATCCAAGCCACCCTGGGGTCCATTTAATCTTCAGCGCTCCAACACCAAACAACTCAACAGGGGAGAAAAAAAAAACACGAGCCTCTTTATTTATTGAGAAAAACGTCTCGTCCGGACAAACTGATGCATCTGAGAGCGGAAACCTACGCGACTCGATTCAGGATAAAACTCCCCAGCAAGTCGGAAAACTGCGCGGCTGTCCAGCGAGACCGTTACCATGAAGCCGCTCCGCTCCTTCGGCATTACAATGTGGCGCAGTCTGGGTACAGAAAAGCCTCAAAAGCGCATGCGTGTGGGATTTAAATCCAGCCGCGCGCATGCTCTGTGCGGCTTGTTTTCAAACTCAACGTGCGCATGCGCACGGGATTTGAAACCTAACCGCTCTGTGAGCTTTGATTTTTATATGTGTGTATTGTTATCCTTCATATATGTATATAATTTATTTATAATAGAAAACATTTAAATAATGCAGAATGCAGAATGCAGAATATTTCAAATGGCCATAGAATGGAATTATACGTTTGTTTTTTAACCCATTTTGACCAATTATTGTGTGGCACATGGCGGACGTGCGCATTCGTTAGATTTTTTAAACTAGCTTTCAGACACGCCCCCTTACAAACACACCCACACAAACACAAATCTAATCCTTGTGGAGACATTTAATAAAAAACAAATCTGACTGTAAACGAAACACAATAAACCATCCATATGCTGACCATTTCTTCATTTTAAAACTTTATATCAATGATGATATATTGAATAAATAACAAATAATAAATATTGCCCACTATAGGTAAAAGGAAACATGTGCCATGTCCATAAAGGAAAAAAGAATAGTGTTATAGGAAATAATTTAAAGCCATAATTCAATCATTTGTATCACTTTAAGCTCTAATATTTTTTCATAATATTCTCATAACATATCAAACCCATATTTTTAAATGCAATGAGTGTGTCATCATCAAGGTGCATGAACACTGGATTGTGTCTGTGATTTAGCTCATTACTCATTTGCAGTTTGGTGCACAGGAATCTGCTTAGATTCAAATGTTTTACTTCTATGCCAAAAAAATAACTCTACGCTCACACTCTCACTGTCTATACCGATTTATCCTGTATACAGGGTCGCAGGGGGCCTGGAGCCTATCCCAGGACACATAGGGCACCAATAAATAAATTGGGGCGTCAATTTATCACAGGATACACGCATACACACACTCACATGTTTATTCACACAATATGGGCAACTTGGGATGTAGATAAATAAATCTCTTTCAGAACTCTGTGCTATATGGGCACAAGTGAAATTATATAACAGGGAATTAATTTGAATAAACAAACAGTCATGTGTAAAAGTTAGTGCCCCCTCTCTTAATTCTTTGTTTATTTTTTTCTTAATAAAATAATAATCAAAATCATTTGATCATAGCAGGTCTTGTTAGTAGGTCAGATAAAGATATGTTCTTTATCTGAGGTTTAATACAACCTTTTTAATATGTAACCAAAATTAGGCCAAAAGGAGTTGCCACGATCTTTTAAACATGAATGTAAAGTTAATTTATTGGAGGTCAACCAGTTGTTGACTAGCAAATACTACAAAATGACTGCAAATCTCTTTTTGCCGATTCAGTCATATTCAAACCATCCTTGTTAGTTTTACTTATTTTAGGACATATGGGGCCATCCACAGCAGCAGTGAGATGTTTCCCTATGATAAGAACCCCAACTAAAATTACTGTAGGACATCCGGATGGAAGAGGCAGATCAGGAAAGCAGAATGGTCAGGAGAACTAGCATCTCAGGAATTGCATGTGCAGCTTAACATCAAACATAATTGGTAAGGTCATATGTCAACCTTTGTATGTGGAGATTCGTTAAAGAAAGCCATTCCCCCCTGCTGTGGTGTTTTCATTATATGAGGTAGCAACAAATAGTCTGCACCTTTAATGGTCAATAATATTTTATAGGTCAACAATAGTAGGCTGGTGCCTCGGCATATGACGTTAATCCGTTCCAAAGGCAAGTTCCTACACTATAATCATCTTTTTGCATATAAAGACAATCAAAAAATGTAGAAAAGACATGTCAATTAAGTAAAATAAATATTTATTTATTTGATATAAATAAACATTAACCCTTACATAATCTTAATTTATGATTCTTTGTGGCATTGGCTGCTATAAAAAGAAATTGAAAGTAGCTTCCTTTTTTTCTTGCTACGGTCCTTGTTAACATTCCATGGTTCTATGTCTTTAGTAAATCTCGCACAAAATGCAAAAAAAACACACACACACACACACACACACACACACACACACACACACACACACACACACAAAAACAGTAAACTCACTTTGCTTGGCTTTCCACTCACACAAACAAGTTTTAAGTGGCTCCCGAACATGTGTGCAAGCCACTGATCGGTTAGGCACGGGTCTTTCATGAAGAAACCTTTGAAATCTTTTCATACATGCACATTTCTTAAGGCAAAAATTCTTGTTGAAGGGTGTTCATATGCGGAGGTTATTATGTGAAATTTTTAATAAAATGAAGTTCTAGAAAAGGTACAATGAATCAAGTATAAAATGTGCAGCAAATACGGAGTGGTAAATATTTAGCCTTAACAATGTGAAAACAAATTAACAATCCATTTAAGCAACAGTAGCTACCAGAGGTAGAAGGTAATTAGGTACATGTATTTTTGTTTTTAAGTACACATTTCATGTATCTGTACTTGAGTAATTTTATTAGAGAATACGTTTTTCTTTTACTACACTATGTCCTACAGCAAATATACTCTATGTACTTTTTTACTTCACTGCATCTAGATAAATAACTAGAGTGATGTGTAGTATTTGAAACAGGCATATCATCACATACTGACCATTATGCCAATATTCATTGCCTTCTCAGTGAAATGCTTAAACATGTAGCAGGTGTTTGAAATAACAAGATGCCATGGTTGTAGACTGCAATGAAACACAATAACAGGAGAGAGACAGAGAGAGTTTTACTAAACTCTCTCAGTAAGAGCTCAGTAAAAGTACATTTGAAGGTAAGTAAATTTGAAGGTAAGTACATTTGTACTTTTACTCAAGTAGAAATGTAAATGTGGGCCTTCTGCTTGGACTGGAGCAATATTTTACCCAGGGTATCTCTACTTTTGCTCAAGTACAGGATTTGTGTATTTTCTGATAACTACTTAAATAAGGGACCAATCAATAGTCAGTGCCCATCCATTGTTTTCCATATGGCATTAATACTAACTAAACCATGACTGTAAGACAGAATTGGGAGTTGACACATGTAGACACATGCTGTACTTGTGTAAAATAAAGATTCCAAAGTAAAAGTAAAATCCTCCATTTGTATGTGTACTTGAGTAAAAGTACAGGTATACTCACCTTTGAATTTACTCAAGTAACAAAAGTCTCTCTCGCTTGATCTCTTTCACTTTCTCTGCCTCCAAATTGTGAATTTGCTGTTTTCTCACTGTCTGCAATCTGCTCCGCTTCTGATCTCAAACATCTGTACCATCATTAGGTATGTCTCGACGGAAAGTCAAGGCACACAACACATCTAATAGTCAGCAAGTGGCAAAATCTCCACTTTAAATACTACACACCACCGTAGTTGAGTAACGCCACACCATGCAGTTATGTAGGAGTACAGATATTTGATCAACAGTACGTTGATGTTCTAAACGTAAAAGATTACAGAGAGACGCAGTGTGAGCTAGCACATCATCTTTACTTTACTATCATTTACTGAAATCAGAATTGGAAAGAACACAAACTGGCCTGATTGCTGCTCCAACATTTCAGGACATGATAAAGACATTCGTTTTTAAGCTTTTGTTGTGCATGATTTTTTAATGAACTGCATTCAGAGCAACAAAAGTTAGTTGTTAGGCACTGACACTTATTCACCTATTTTGCTGTGAAGAGCTGTCCAGCCTGCTAAAAACCAGCCATAATAAGTGGTGACCCCTGGACAGCTTCATGTCTCCTGGTAGCAAAGCTCCTTATCCATAGGATTTTTCTAGTCATTGTTAATTTCTTCACTTCAATGAGAACTATCAGCCAATTAAGCACTTGATTGCTTTTCACAACATTTACCACTCCATATTAGCGTAGATTACCCCTGATTTGCAGATTCCTTGACACACCGGATGAGGGACGTACACACACTTCCTGAGGCACTTAACCTGAAAAAAAGCACTAGAAGGGTCAGCCATGGACATTTACATGACCATAAAGTAATTATGAAGTTATGATTTTTGTTTTTGCATTTGAAAGATCAATGAAATGAAAAACTGCAAACTGTTAGTTCAACACATTATTGCATATATTGTTCAGGGTGAACTAGTTTATGCAGCAATATGAATATATCAATATGATAGTAAAAATAAGCATCCTTGACCCTGGACTGGATGATTAGGCTCTGGATCACAATCATCCAAAAGACTCTCTCATCTCTCAGACGCTCAGATCCTTCTATATCATCAAGCACACATGCCCTTGTTCTATCAATTTCTGATGATTCAGACAAGTATTTAAGTACAGAAACAAAGTTCATGTACATGGTGACAACATTCCAACATTTTCATGTTTCACAGTTCTTCATTTAAATACTTATTATGCCAGGGGAGGACTGGCAACAAAAAGTGGCCTGGGAATGAGACGTCAAGCAATCAGAGGCAGGAGGTAACTGAATACATGTATTTTGTTTCTGAACTTACATACATATTTAATTTATCTGTACTTGAGTAGTTTTTTAGAGGATACTTTTTACTCTTACTCTGCTCAAACGTACAGAAACTATCTGTACTACTACTTAACTGCACTTCATCATGGACCTGTATTACTTGACTGTATTGGCGTGTGGTATTTGAAGCCACCTGTGACTATTATGCATAATTATTCTTTGAGACAGGCCTAATAACGTAACAGGTGTGTGAAATTACAAGCAGAGCTGGTTGCTGACAGAGATGAAAACAGTACATTCAGAATCAGGACAGAGAGAGAGATAGAGAGAGAAGAGAGATTTTAATGAAAGGGGCTACTCTGAGCTGTTACAAGCCCTGTACTTTGGGTGATATAGAGCAGAACAGCACTCGGACAGTTTTTTATTAGACTAACTGTCAATCATCAGCATGGGAGAGATGAGGTGTTTATGGTCAGCAGTAATGTGGAGAGAACAGCTACCTGCCAAAACTCACATATTTTAAAAAAATAACATTTTTCTCCACATTAAGGCTACTATGACCACTGTGTTTCCTCCGAACCACGTGACGTCACCGACCGCATCTTTTCAAACTGCTCGCTCACGCACTGTTGGGGGGGCAGTGTAATTGGAGGACAGCGCTATCTGCTCCTTCCGCTGTCCGTAGAGCTTTAATTAATGAGAGCGCTAAGTGGCTCCCATCCCACCCCGCCTGGAGAGCTCGGCCAATTTACTCTCTCTAGGCCCTTGGCTGCCTGAAACAGCATCACCTGGGGGTCAATCCAGTGATCTCCAGATGATATGGGCAAGCACTTTACTACTGCGCCACTGCATGAAAACACACACACACACACACACACACACACACACACACACAAACGAAAACACTGCTCTAAAAGGGATTCTTTTCCAAAGGTAAAGTGCAGATTCATTTGTTTTAGTTTTACTTTATATTTTGTAGTAATTATTTTAATATGTATATTTTTGGGTTGTGGAATGAATCATCGGAAATTCCATTATTTCTTATAGAGGGAAATTTGCTTTGATATACGTGCATGCTTGCAGAATGAATCATGCTCGCAATCCAAGGTTTATCTGTAATCATAACTTTAGGTCTACCTGACATATCCAAACCACCAATATACAGTTTGAAGTCTGGAGCCTCCCCATTAACACACACCAGAAAGGCTTCTATATACAGTATATACACTCTAAAAAATGCTGGGTTGTTTCTGTAAACACATTGTTGGGTTGTTTATGCTCCATCGGTCCTTAAAGATAGCGTTTATTTAAAAAAATTGCCCCAACGATTTTGGAGATTTGAGCTCCAGACAATCCTGCAGTGCTCTGTGCTCATGTAGCCGCTCAACACAGCCTCGCCTTGGCAGGAACTTCTGAAAACTACCGCTGGCTGTGACGTCTCTGCAGTGGTTAAGACAGGGAATTTATTTAATTTTGGGTATTTTTAACAGGCAATCTTTGGTATAATACGGTGTGGTATAATATATCGCTGTGAGATGCATCCTGTACGCTGCGTTCCATTTACAATATCGAGTGTGCACTTCCAAGTCAAGTCTGTTTTTTGCGTTCTTGGAATTGAGACGTGGGATGATAAGTTAATATGAATTTTTACCTAAATTTTAAATGTTGTACAGTAGTTGTGGTGGGAGCAATCTCATTTCCATGCTTATTCACTTTTCCACTGTCACACTTTGATATGGGGGTGTGGGGAGTTCATATTTTTTTATATTTTGTGCCAATAGTCGGCTATACTGTATGAGAAAAGTACGTTTCGTTTTACACACATAAATTAAATCTAATCTAAATTTAATACATGTCATTTTAAATGTAATTTCAGGTAAATTACTAAGTAATCTTCACTAAAGTTGTGTCTGGAAAGTCTCTTGGCATATTTTATAATTGTCAGAAGTAGGGTTGCTCCGAACAGGATTTTGGGGGCCGATCACTCCGATCACTAGAAGCTGTATCGGCCGATCCCGATCACCGATTACAGGGTCTACTCGAAGCCTTATCATGCAGCATTATTTATTAAACTATATCTAACAACAATGTAAATTAAGTATTGAAATTACAAGAAGAGGAATATCATGAATTGACAACTGTATATATTGGCAAGCAACATGTGCAACACATCACCTTAAAACATAGCAGCCTGTGCTTGGTAATTGGGGACAGCTTAGAGCTTGACGAATACAACTTTCCTGTAGATTGTATAAAATTAAATAAAATAACAGACAAGTAGGACGTGAGTCGCCGGAAGTTCTGCAAGGACCGCAAGCATCCGCGAGGACCGCCAAAAAATGAAACGTTTAATTTTTCATGTTTAAAAACATGTTTAAAAAATTAAACATGTTTAATTCATCGCGCAGAAAGATGGAAACGTAATCGCAGCGCCAAAACTCGCGGTGACTGATGATGAAGCGTACTTACGGCCACCGAGCGAAACCGCGTGGGTGAGATAGCGGTATTTGACCGACAGCTGAGTGAGTGGCGGCGCGCGAGTTGCTGAGCTCTCCCGCTCTCTTAGCGCGAGCCAACTTTGAAATCTGCTCGTGCTCCTTTACGTGACTAACCTTCAAATGTCTGATGAGGTTCGTGGTGTTAAAATGCTTTGGGTGCTTCCCGCCTCGGAGTTGGCTTGTTACACAGGTTGCAGATTGCTAATGTACTGCCTTTTTCACAAAACACGTCTATTTGCAGACCGGTGAAGCCGTTTTAGCAGCGCGCAAAAAAAAAATGTCCCGCGAGTTTTGCGTCATCTGATTGGCTTTTCTATATCGGCCATTATAGAGACCGCCGATCAAACTTCCCAAAGCAATTATCGACCGATTATGATCGGCGACCGATCAATCGGAGCACCCCTAGGCAGAAGAAGTGATTGGGGTATGTTTAATGACGGTCTTAATATGTCTTCTGTTTCTGTCTGATCCAGGATCATTCTGGGGGGAAAAAAAGACCTTGTTGTGTTATGACGACCCAGCAGTTGGTTTATTCTTTGGAGAACTTTCTGGATTCTTCACTTCTGACTGGATCATGCTCAGAGCAATCAGTATTTTATGGTAAGTTCATTTGAATTTCTACTTTTTTAAAGTAATTTGTGGTAGGAGCAAGCATATTTTATTGTTCAAATTAAATGCTTTGATATGGGGGAGGGGAGGGTTAATGTGTTTTCTCATTCTGTTTTTTTTAAATTATTATTATTATTAAAAATAAATAAATAAATATTCTATTCATCTACGGTTTCAATTTCAATCAGAAATATACACTAAATGTTCACATCGAATACATGATTTTGTGTACTTATAATAGTAAACGCATTTAGCATTAAATCCATATGTAGCTGTACTTCATTCACAAAAATGCTTGATGTAAATGTCAGTTTTAAGTCAGCACTAAGTGATGGTGTGTAACCCACAGGTGGACCAACATCGCGGAATATCTGCAAAATATGGAGATGACTGGAGCACCGGTGCATATTTTGTGCCTTGGGGATGAGACAAGGGGGACCTGACAGACATTATTGGTGGAGGCAGTGCTATTGAGACAGGCTCATTGGTGGAGGCTGTTGATGTTTGTTTTAAAGTTGTTGTTTTGTTGTCTTTGATGTTAACTACACAACGCACTGTCTTCCCACCTGGCATTGTCTCCAGCATACTGTAGATCAGATTGATGGACATGAGTCCTCATCTGGTAAATATTTGAGGCCAACAGTTTTTTTCAGCCCACATTTAATCAATAATATTTTTAAAAGTTTTATTGTTCTTGTCCTTAATGTGCTTTTACAATTAAATGAAATAGTAGTAGTTAAACTAATAGTAAAAAAATATATAATTAAAATATTTAGCTGGGGATTGTTTGATGTAATGTTGGCATTATAAGATTCGTATTATAATTATATAAAAAATGTTTAAACATTGTATTAAATGCAAAAAATAAATGGTATTCAAATCAGATTTACAGGGGCCTCTTGGTTTTATTGTTTTACAGAGAGTGTTTATGTTACATTTATGTTGTATTTAACAAATTGTCAAAAATTGGGATTATATGGTTCTGTCTAACTTTTTTTTTTTTTGAGGTATTCACATTTTCTTATTCTTTGACAATCTACTGTATTTATATTATGTGAAGTTGTGTACGTTTTGGGACATTTTTGAAAACAAAATGGTTTTATCTACTAAATCAAATGGAATGTGTCAACCCAGCAAGAGTTAATTTTACCCACTGGTTGGGTCAAATGAAATAACCCAGCACTTGAGTCGAACCGAATGACGGCTAAGTTGTGCATATGTCCAGGAGCCGTTCAAAACTCGTTTGCGTCAGTGGAAAGCCAAGCAAAGCAGGTTTGTCATTCTTTTGCATTTGTCCAAGATTTAGTGAAGACACAGCACCATGGGTCCAAAGAATGTAGGCAAGGTAGGCAAGAAGAAAAGGGAGCCACTTCAGTTTTATTTTAAGCAGTCGGTGCCAAGAGCAATCATTAATTTAGGTTAAGTGAGGTTTAATGTTTATTTATTTCATGTTTTACTTTATTTATATGTTGTTTCTAAATGTTTTGATTGTTTTATATTCCATTATTCTGCTTTTAAATTATTACCTATGGGAAAATGTGTTTCGCCTAAAGAACTCACCTCCGGAACTGCTAGTTGTGATGGAAACTGCCGCTAAGTATATCTAGCGCCAGCACTGTACTGTATGTCTCATATCAGTATATGAGATATACAGTACAGTGCTAGGGTTAGCAAAAAAATAAAAGGACCAGTCTTCACAGGCCTACCAGGAAAATTCCTGAATTACTTGATGGTCAGTCTGCACCCGCTTCTCTTTAAATTGTTCCTAGAAAATTGTCAGGACACAAACACCAGCCAGTGTGCACAAAACACAACATGGTTCACCGAGGATGGAGTGGAGAGTCCTCTCCTACTGAGCAAGTTAGGGACCATCTGTAAAGTACTGTCCAACTGAAATACGGATTACATTAATATTATAAATATTAACATTATAAATAATTAAATGAATGTTATCACTCTGCATATTTATTAATACATAATAAGTTATTATTATACATTTTATTTCAATAACCTCCACGTCTTGTGACCTGTTGGCTCAAAATTTATTCTATAATGTGTGGACACATGTCTTGTAGAGGGTACAACTATTTTATTAAATATTACCACTGCATATTTATTCATATTTTAATAGAAATGTTAATGATTTTATTTCAATAATTTGGAGTCAAAGTCACTGGACATTGGAACTTTGTGTGCCAGGTGTCATCACCAAACATCACCAAACATCACCTGACCTCACTAATGCTCTTATAGATGAATACAGATCACACTCCAAAATCTAATTCAGACTATTATAACAGCAGACAAGCACAGGCAGTTGTGATGCTTAGGCGTCTACAACAAGCCGTTGATCATTTTGCCACCAGGCCAGCAGGTGGCAGCAATACCGCGATTACATATATATTTTTGTATCGCTGTGTAACGGAACAGTTTGTTCGTTAAACTTCCGGTTTCTTAATGCACCATCTGAACGTTGTGTGGACGCCGCGCGAGCCAGAAAGTTCGCGAATTTTTACTTTGCGTGTCTGTGATTAAATTTCAGTCACATTCTGGAAGTTTCGTTATCGACGGAGCTCATAGTTCAGGAGGAAGTTTTGTCTGGCGTTAAGAGTGTGACAGAAATTATCTGGTGAGGTTTTGCGAACGTTTAAATGAAACCGCAGTGCTAGCTAGCTACCTGCGTTAGCATGAACGACAACAACTTTAAGTTAAACATTACGTAATTTTATTTTATTTTTTTTATTATTGAAAGGGGAGTTGAATTATATTGCAATTAATTATTTGTAGCCATTTGGCAAAATTATTGGTGTTTATTTTATATATAGTGGGTATTTATTAATTTATGTATACACATATGTATTTGTGTGTAATAGCAGAAATCTCATGTAAATAATATTAGAGCGTTCAGTTAAAAATATATAAAACATTTTACATAAATATTACTTGTTTAATACCCGTCGTTGACATGAAACGAGTTTGTAGAGAGAGCTAAGATTAAAAAAACTTTAATGTAATCAGTGATATCATTAATATTTTAGTTTGAAGCCCATGTGCGTGTCTGCCTGCAACAAAGATGAACCTTTAAATTTTTGTATTTATTTTATTGTAATGTTTTGTTTGGTGTGATGACATTATACTGTATTTGTTTCCATTGCATTGGTGGCTAAATATTAAGAAATTATTTAAGAAAAAAGTTACCTAGTTCATGGCAAGTTTTTGAATCTACTGTCATTTAATTTTATTACAATCAATGAGAGAGATGATAAAGAAAAATTTGTCTTGTTTACGCTAAGTTCAAAATTTTTCTTCATTAACTGAATACACTGCCAGTTCATTAATCGAGTAAATCACAGATGAGAAATCAAAAAAGTATTGATAAACATTACACTTTTTGTTAAAACGTCTCCAGCATATTAAAATTTACTTGTACAATTCCAGCAGTGAAAATATGAACTGATCCTAGTAAAAATATTCAGTTTAGTTTTTCTAATTAATATCTATTGGTGCAGGTGTTTGTTTACATTGTGCATGTAGCTTATTAGTAGCATATTTTAAAATAGATTATTAAATCCGGCACATAACTGCTCATAATATCACTCAACATTTTGATTTCACTTATGGTGCAGGTTAAACTTCAAGCAGATATCTAAGTTTTGCAAAAGTTTCATTTAATTCTGTCCAGTCAGTTTTAAATGATGCTGTGCCAAAATCTTGTTGGACAGATGTACAGACAGAACCCAGACTGGTTTTGGTTCCCTAAGGTATGAAAAAGTAAGGATATTATTGACCACAATGTACAGACAAAATCTTTATTTTATTTATATAAATAAGAGCATTTTATCATAAAATTATAAAAAAACAATTTACCTAAAAGTGACTTATTAGGTATTAAGTTATAAAATATATATAGTATCATAACTGTTCTGTGCAATCAAAAGTCCCGGTTTGATTTGAACATCCCTCGCTCGTTCTACTGTACTCCAGTAATAAAATGTGCAATCAGAATAAACTTGACCGAATATAATATCAGTCTAATATCATGTAGATTAATTTATACCGTTAATTGAACCAAATTAAATGCATCAAATAATATATATTTTTTTCTCCCTTCTTTACTGACCTCAGATCTCCCCAGAATGTCTTTGCCCAAGCGGGAGGTGGAGGAGCTTCGGCCCTGGGTGGAGCGCACTGTGAAGAAGGTGCTTGGTTTCTCCGAACCCACTGTGGTCACAGCGGCTCTGCACTGCTTAGGGAAAGGGCTGGACAAAAGGAAGACAACAGGTACAAGCGTACATCTCTGCACTCACATATAGGTTGATGTCCTAGCTGCTGTATGAGTGCAGTACGGATTAGATCAGCATAGTCGTAAAAAACCCTGTACCTGATCTGTCGTTTTACTGAACTGTAGTATGATGGTTAAAAATCCCGTTCCCACTGCAAAATAAAATTTTAAAAAATTATTGTAATAACTTGGGCTAACCAGATTCATTCACCAGTATTTTTTTTTACACATTTTTACCTGTAATTTGAGGGGTTTTATGATTTATTTAAAAACAATTTCATAATTGTATCTCTCAGACCAGCTGAGGCCGTTTCTGGATGACTCAGCAGGCAGCTTTGTGGAGCGTCTCTTCGAAGCGCTGGAAGAGAGCAGGAACTCTAGGGGCAATAAAGGCACAGCTGAGAGAAACCGCAAGAGAGAGCTGAAGGTGAGTTGCTATATTGACATTTTATGCACTAGAGGGTATTCGCGTGCAGATCCTGACACCTGTGCGCTACCATTTCCTGCAAATAAGGGTGTGCGGTCCATTGCTGCCACTCCCCACGCTGCTCCAATGTTTGGCCAGATGCATTATTACTGCACAGTATAACATAAAAGGTGATGATGTGGTAAAACATAATTTCAGTTTTTTTATTTGTTTATTGGGGTGTTCCGATTGAATCGGCTGATAGTCCCTTAATTTTTATAGATTGGATGTCTCTCAACTGGCCGTTTACAAAAACCGATATTGTTGTGGTGACACAAAATACAAGAGTTGACAACCATATCAACGTCCTGGTTTGGGAATAATACCAAGTCTATTTACGAGCTGTCCAAATTGTAATGTGCAGTTTTTTCTAAAGCAAAACCACAAAAGCTTTAACATAACTAATTCGCCGGTTAAGAAAAACACAGCATGAATAATCTGAGCATGAAAAGTTTTTCGCAAAGGCAGCAGCTAAATCATGTACGTCGCCCCTCACTCACCAACTTGTAACAGAAGCCATCAAAATGCTCGAGCCTTACTGTGCAGAGAGTAAACGGACTAAAACCATTCTCACAATAATAACAACAATGAAGAGAGAAATAAAGAGCGGTTCCCAGTACTGGCCAAGACAGCACAAGTTCACCTTACCGCTCCATACATGCGGGCCAACAATGACCGAATATTCAGCACACACACTCTATGATATGAGGAATAGACTGTCTCTTGAAAATACAGAAATTGATGTTTATAAAGAAGTACCTGCCGTTGTTGCTTACTAATGAGTAGCCATGATTGGCTGCCAAATACAAAGCGACTGTGTGTGTTTATTTAAAAACCTTAACAGAGTTTTGTTCTTTGTGCTACATGTTATAATGAGTGCGTACCATAGGACAGTAGCATCTTAGCTAAGCATTTATGATGGCCTGTTGATTTATGGTTAAGCAAGGATAGCGTAGGCTATTCTATTCTACTCTCCATGAAATAATAAAAGAATGGAACATGTTGCTTTCCAATAAATAAGTCTTAAATTTTGTCAGATAAACAATAATAAAATTCTACAAAATAAATGTAACAGTTTAAATCAAAGATCACAAAATCAGTATTTCTGTGATCGGTGATTGGCCCCCAAAACACTAATGGGTACACCCTTTTGTGTGTGTGTGTGTGTGTGTGTGTGTGTGTGTGTGTGTGTGTGTGTGTGTGTGTGTGTGTTATATACGTATAAAAATGTTTTTACGTATGTTTTATTTATTTATTAAGACTTGAGACTGAAACTTCAGGGCCATCTTGAAACAGCTTGTGACCTTGCTTATTGTTTCTCTCTACAGGACGTATTTGGGGATGAGGTCGAGGCACAGAAAGAGCTAGAGAGTAGCGGGGCTGCAGCGAAGAAGAAGAGAGTACCCCGGTTCGAGGAGGTTGAAGAGCCAGAAGTTCTCCCGGGACCTCCTACAGAAAGTCCTGGCATGCTCACCAAGATGCAAGTGTGTACCAGAGTTTGCCTAAACACTCATATCGTTATGAAAGGTTTATCTTTGTCATGCATCGTGACATGTCATTCACGGTGTGCCAACTGTTTTGGTCAAAATGCTGCCTTTTTAAAGTGGGGCACATCTTCTGGAGTCTGGAGGAAGAAGGGTGGAAGAAAATGTGCATGTTCTCTAATTGAAACATAATGTCCTCAGGATTAGAAATTACGAATGCATGACCATTTCAAGTCAAATTCAGTCATCTTTTCTTTTACCGCAGCAGTGCTGTAGCATACAAACGCTACAAGCTACAGGATGCACTGCCATCATTTAATACAACTGCAGTGAATGGAAAGTGCATCTGAGATCTATTTTTTCTTCTTCTTTTTTTTCCCCCTCCAGAGAAGCAGAGCATCTGATGCCTGAGCCACACAGTAGGCACAGGCATCAGATATAACTATAACTTCTGTGATGGAAAGATGTGTAACACTACCAGATAGGGTGCTGGTTTCATTTTAGGGGGGGGGACTTCAGCTGTGGGGATGTTAATTGCTGATAATGGCATTGTGCCACCAGGGAATATGGTTGACGTTACTTGGTATGCAGCAATGTTTAGGAAGGCAGTACTCGTCAGTCATTTTTACACAAACGTCAGGCCACAAGGTTACCAAGCAGAACTTTGCATGCTGCGCTTTTATTTATTTATTTATTTATTTATTTTAAAACAAATTCTGATCTGTTTCTCCTGTAGATAAAGCAAATGATGGAAGCAGCCACTCGTCAGATTGAAGAGAGGAAGAAGCAGCTTAGTATCACTCAGGTAATGATTTTAAGAAACGTTTTTTAACATGTTTTTAAATCCTTCAGGTTTTACGAATCATTTGACTTGCCTATTGTATGTAACTCTGGTTTAAATCTCTAGCCCAGACTGCCGCTGCCTACCCCCCAGCCAACAGCCACCGGGATACGCCCTGCCCTGCCTCCCACTCCAGGCCCGGCTCAGTCCATCGCCCCCTCACAGGCCGCTAGCTTCATGAACGACGCCATCGAGAAGGCGCGCAAAGCTGCCGAGCTCCAGGCCAAGATTCAGTCTACGCTCGCAATGAAGCCGGGCATCCTCGGAACTGTGAATAACACAGGACCACACAACCTGGTGGCACTTGCTAACTTGCATGCCATGGGCATTGCACCACTGTGAGTGTAGCAGAGAACCTACATGCACACACAAGCGCAAGTTACCTTGTTTTAAAGTTAGTTTAAGTACTGTTTACTCTTGAAGCCAGTTTTTCATACAAGCCTTATGTCGTTTTAATACACATGATCAGTCACTAGTTTCTCTCTAACGGCATCATTGTTTGTGCTCCCACTACACACTGTCCGTGTTTGCGTTCTTTGCAGTAAAGTTGAGGCCCGTGAGGTCACAAAGCCGACGCCACTCATCCTGGACGAGCTCGGGAGAACCGTTGATGCCAGCGGCAAAGAGGTGGAGCTCACACACCGTATGCCCACTCTGAAAGGTAACACTGAAATCGATGGAAAGGCAAAAAGAACTTAACCTGCCAAAATGAAGGCTATGAGAATGTGTTCAGTGGTGGCGCTAAACTGTAGAAAATTGTTAGGTAAGATGGATGCAGTATTTCGAGCTGAGATTAAAGTGCTGGCAATCAATGTGTTGCTTTGTAGCATGACCGCTTCCAGTATAGAATAAATTACCCGGCAATATTTTATTTACATCGGCAGGGGAGTCAGCTTTGTCTTTGTTTGTTTATTATTTATTTGTTTATTATTTGTTTAGATAAATAAATTTGTAACAATACCTGCTTTTATCTTCCTTGTCGTCTCTCTAGCTAATATCAGAGCAGTGAAGCGAGAGCAGTTCAAGCTGCAGCTGAAGGAAAAGCCCAGCGATGACCTCGAGTCCACGTCCTTCTTTGACCCCAGGATGACGGCGCCTACGCCACAGAGACAGAGGAGGATGTTCAAGTTCCACGACAAGGGCCGCTTTGAGAAAATAGGCCAGCGGATACGAACCAAGGTGAGCATAACTTTTTGGTATATACTAAATAAAAATTGTAAGGGCCTTGATATCAATTGTCTTTTTTTTTTTTTTTTTTTCTCAGTTCCTGATAGAAGCATGTAATTGTTTTCCCTCCCTACATTTGGTCTGCCTCAGGTTCAGCTGGAGAGGTTGCAGATGGAAATTGCGCAGGCTGCCAAAAAGACAGGCATCCAGGCATCGACCAAGCTGGCTCTAATCGCCCCTAAGAAGGAGCTTGGCGAAGGTGAAGTGCCTTCCGTCGAGTGGTGGGACTCCTTCATTCTCCCAAACAACATAGAAATGTAAGAAGGAAAGCAGGTTAACAATGACTGCAGTACAGCTATAGTGAGTGAGTGTTACAGAATGATTCACCCCTTATTCAGCCTAGTAAATGAATAGGGTGAAGTAAAAGTTTACCCTAAAAATTTGGTCACAGTCATGGCAGCTCTGCAAAGGATTATGTTCAATTTTTTTTTTTTATATATATTTTTTTTACAATTATTATTAAATATATATTATATGTATATGTTACAGTACTAAGGCACCAACTGTTTTTTCTGAAGATTTTGTTGCCTTTTTGTTTCTCTCAGCACCGTTCAGACTGTATTCGACAACTTGGAGTTTCATGGAATCACTAATCTGGTGGAACATCCTGCCCAAATGGCCCCTCCAGGTATTCTGTAACTAATTGAACGAATTATACATTTGAGTTTTGTGTATGAAGTGTATTCTGCAGATGCTGTTTGATGATCATGATAACATTGCTGTGCTCAGATAGAGATTCTCTCTCTCTCTCTCTTGCTCTGTCTCAGTGGATACAGACAAACCAGTGACTCTGGGTGTATATTTGACCAAGAAGGAGCAGAAGAAGCTGAGGAGGCAGACACGGCGCGAGGGACAGAAAGAGGTACAGGAGAAGGTCAGACTCGGCCTCATGCCCCCGCCTGAACCCAAAGGTAGAGAGTTACTTTATTATTATTATTAGTCATTGTTAAATAAATGCATGCTAACTAGTCATGGGTATCTAATGTAGCATGAGCAGCTGGTGGCACCTGTGTTGGAAGTAGAATGCTAACCCTCACCTTTGGGTAGTGGGTTGGAATTGGTAATGAGGAAATAAGTCTGTAATCAAGCCATATTTATATACGGCAGTGGTTCTCAAACTGGGGGAATAATTTCAAGGGGTCGCGAGAGGGATAAAATTATTATTATTATTTTTTTTGTGATTATAATACACACTTTTCAGTATTACAAGTAAATGCTATAAATAAACATTTTCTGATTTGTATAGATATTACTGATTGAGTGTGAGTGTTTAAAAAAATAAATAAATTCGCGACTCAAAGATATGACATCATTGTGCAGCGACTGGCTCACTAGTTATTGCTAAAGTGCACAACTGCACGTGAAAACCGAAACTGCCAAGATGGATAAATTTGTTATTCGCAAATAGGGCGAAACGATTCCTCGAGTAACTCGATTACAAAAAAATGATCGAGGCAAAATCTTCTGCCTCTAAGCTTCTTTTAATGAATTTTAAAAGCTTGTGTTATTTTTATGCACAATTATTTGTTTGGCGTGACACAGCGCGCTTCTGGATGCAAGCCGCCAATAAACACAGACGAAGAAGAAACGCTTGCGTCACCCATAAAGTGGAAGGAGACGTAAACAGTTAGCTGTGTATTGATTTGAGGGAGCATACTGTTGCGGGCTGCAAAATGGAAGGGAGCGATAAAAATATATAAATTTATTTCATTGTGTGCCTTAGTTTTTTTGATACTTAGTCATTTGAAATACCTTTTTTTTTTTTTTAGTTTTTGCATCTGAGAAATGGCTTTAAAATAAGAATGTATGGCTGTAATGCACTTAATTAATCTGTCAACTTTAAGCTCTTCCTTGTATTGTGAATAATAAAATGTTTATTTTTGATCAAATGCTGTATGCATTTAAAAAATAAAAGATTTTTCTAAAAAGAACCAATTAATCTTTGTTTCTCTTATATATTTTACATTGCTGTTTAATTAAGCAAAAGTAAATTTTATCCGATTAATCGTAGAATACTCGATTACTAAAATATTCTATAGCTACAGCCCTATTCGCAAATCTAAAAATGTTGAGGAAATTGTGGACAGTTTGCCTGAGTCATCGGAACCATGTACATCGACCAGGCCTAAGAACAAGACCCCGTCAGACCAAAGTAGGAAACGTCGGAAAATATCAGGAGGAATTCATAAATTATAGATTTGGTTGCTCTGTCGACTGTCGAACCTTTTGTGCTGACAAAATCAAGTACACCCTTCCCATTGAAAGATGAGCCAAACTTATTTTGACTTATAGTAAATGTAGTCAAAATACTGTGAACAGCTTATGTATATTGCTTGTTTTTGATAGTGGGGGTCGCAAAATCTTGTCGATCTTCAATTAGGAGTCGCTGGCATGAAAGTTTGAGAACCACTGATTTATGGAATAAAGAACCTGTATAAAGAAATGATGATGTTTTTACTAGAATTGTGAATCTTGGGTGTAGACTGTTAATTTTGATTCAGTTTGATTTGATTTTCTGCCAAAGTTAAGAACTTGTTGATTTTAGACAATGGACCATGTGAAAATTTGCCTCAATAGTTCAAAAAGTATGATTCGATTCTGAATCGAAAGCCGACCCATGGTTCAATTTACAGATCAATTTGATTAGGTAATTGAAATGAACACCAAAAGGTTGATTCAGTTGTACAAGTTTAATCTCACAGCGTTAGTTATTACTGAAATAAACAATGACCAGGTAGTGTAAAGTATCAGTACCGTCCCCAAATCCATGTAAACAAAGTGTGTGTTTTTAACATGCAGCTGAAATGAACTACAGCTATAATTGTTGCCTTCTTGATAATCAGATAGATTTGCATTAATAAAAAGCTTGTTGTAATCTTGTCTCAGTCTGGCAAAATGAAAAAGAAAAACCATTAAAAGGAGAATTGTGTTTTGGCAGTGCGGATCTCGAATCTGATGCGTGTACTGGGTACGGAAGCGGTGCAGGATCCCACAAAAGTGGAGGCTCATGTCCGCGCACAGATGGCCAAGAGACAAAAGTAAGTGCACCTGGTTTTAACTACAACAGCGTTTTGTAGATCTAACAAATGAATTGTACTCCTGGCAAATTGACAAAGCAAAATAAAATTGGCCATGTTTAGAAAATCATTATGCCTGTTTAAAAAAAATTCTGTGTGTGTAGAGCCCACGAGGAGGCAAATGCAGCACGCAAACTGACAGCGGAGCAAAGGAAAGAGAAGAAAGTAAAGAAGCTCAAGGAAGATCTGAGTCACGGTGTTCACATCGCTGTCTACAGGTAACACCTTTATAAACATGAGTCTTATCAGTGTTTAGGAGTTTTAGTAGAAGCAGTGCAGTATTGATTCAATGATTTCAGCAGCGTGTGTTGATGTGATCACTACTTGCTCTTGAGCTTGTAATCCTCAGATTTAAAGGTGGTATTAGTGATTAAGGTAGAGCATGGATGTATGTGATTTTCATATCCTTTAATGTTGAGTGATGTCAGGGTTAAGGTTGGTTCTAAGGCTAGCAACAACGTGACATGATTTTTCTTTCTCAGGATTCGAAACCTGCATAACCCAGCCAAGAAGTTCAAAGTGGAAGCCAACGCAAACCAGCTTTATCTGACTGGCACCGTCGTGCTGCACAAAGACGTCAATATCGTGGTGGTGGAAGGAGGTGAGAGTCGCCGAAATCTGTCATCCTCCCATGTCTACACTATGCTCTTGTCAAAGTTCCCTTGAAATTAGAAACCTGTGTATGTAAAACGTAATAAATAGCCACTTGCAGCATGTACCGTCCTCTCCGCACTGCTGTAGAGCTTTGGTAGTTCAACAATAACTTGACGTTCATTGGTGCTTGCAAGTGTATAGCAGTGCTGTTAGCGGCGATTCATTTGCCTTTTAACATTCTATCAGTTATATTGGGTTACTCCCTAAAATGCTGTTCCTAACTTACAGGACCCAAATCACAGAAGAAGTTCAAGCGGCTGATGCTGAACAGGATTAAATGGAAGGAACCCAGCTCAAAGAGAGAGGGTAAGAGAAGTTGTATCCCCAATCTACATAAAGAAAATAGTTAAGTCATGGAAAGACTTTGACAAGATAATAAAGGAGGATTGGTGAAAGTTTGCTGGTTAAAGGGAAAATTTATTTTACAAAAGTCCCAGTACTAGTTAGTAAAGTGCAGGGTCAGCCAGGATTATAGTGCCAAGGAGCAGATTAGGTTAATTGCCTAGCTCAAGACCTCAACAGTGGTAGCCGGGGCTTGAACCTTCTACCTTCCCATTAGTAACCAAGAGTCTTAGCCGTCTGAGCCGTCTTTTTATTGTCTTTATATTTTTGGCTTTGTGCTTGATATTTTTAAGAAAGCTATTCAGTTATGCAATTAGATTACTACACATCATGTAAAGTAGTTGAAATAAAAAGTCAGTCAGATTTTTATTTATTTATTTATTTATTTTTCCTTTGGTTCTGTTTAGAATGAAACATCTGCAGATTCTAACATCTGACCCATTGTGTTTCCCTTAGACCCTGATAACTCTGATGACGAAGGGTCAAAGAAGCACAATAAGTGCACACTTGTGTGGGAGGTAAGCACATGGAGCTCAACATTCGTATATACTTTTATGATGGACTCTTCAATCAAACTGTGTTTTAATACAAAGATGTAAATATTGTTCTAGGTTTGTTTTTACATATTTTACATTTGGATTGTGTAGATTTCATCACATCAGTTAATATGCATTTGTTACATAAACGAAGCCTTATAAGCTAGGCTCTTTCTGCAGTTCAGCAGTAAATAGGTTGTTTATTACAGATAAGTTATCTAAGATACAAACAAGTTCACACTCATTAATATTATTCATTTCACTTTCATTATTAACTACATTTGGCCTGCATTTTATTGTGCGTCATTAGAAAAGAAAAATAGACACTAAGAGGAGACCTTCCTCTCTTTCCCCATCACAGGGCACAGCAATGGAGCGCAGTTTCGGCGATATGAAGTTCAAGCAGTGCCCCACGGAGAACATGGCCCGCGAACACTTTAAGAAGCATGGCGCCGAGCACTACTGGGACCTGGCTCTGAGTGAGAGTGTACTGGAGACGGCTGACGACTGAAAAAAACAAAAAGCAAGTGTGGTGTTGTCGAAGTCACACAGGCAGCCATGTCTGGTTAATCATACTGTAGGAGGAAATAATCGGACTGGATTTAAACCACCATTCATCAACCTGGCAGTTGTGTGTGTATATGTGTGCGCATCTGTTCGATAATCTGCACTGCTGCTATTTTTGGATATTGGATTCTCATGATCATAGCAGGACGTTTGCAAAGAGAATTTAGTGCAAGGACATGTTTCTCCTGCGACTTATGGGGAGAGCATCAAAGACGGCTGCTTTGAGTTCTCGGACGATAGGATCCTTTATATAAAGTGTAACTTTTTGTGTTTATTTCCCTTCTTTTTTTTCCTTTTTTTATTAAGTGAATGTGAGACTGTTCAGATGCTGGTCTCTTTAGATGTCTACACAACCTGTTACCAACTGCCCACACTGATTAAAGCTTTGGAGGGAAAACACTTGTGATGTCTGGATTTATTAAATAATAGTATTTATAATATATAATTATAAATATATATTATTATAAATATTTATGTATTTATTTTGAATTAGTGGTGGATCAGATTTGATTTCTTCTGGACAAAACCATAAGAGCATCAGCACCTATCATTTGATTCATATTGGAGTATGAGCTATACAGCGTGACTCTGGAAAAAACTCTGAACTGATTTGTTTGAATCAATAATTAATCCTATCATGAAAAAGAAATTGGTGAATTTGCCGTTGCTATTACAAACATGTATGCTATCAGTCCATTTATGCAGAGTAGGATTTTATCCAGTAGACATAATTAATTAAAATGTCGCCTATGTATAAGACGGTCCTTGTCTTGGTCGGCTGATGCAGACAGCTGCTCTTCCAGGACTTGTGACTGCTGATGCTCAATAGTTCAGGACTGAAATTTCCTACAGTTTTGTACCCGAGCCTCCAATAACAAACTGGACTCCATATTAACTTAAACACATCATCTGTTATATTAAACTTCCAGCTGCTTCAACACACTGTGACTGCAGCTCAATCCCTGCTATCCATTATCAGCCAAATGAGGATGTGTTCCCTGTCGAGTCCGGTTCCTCTCAAGGTTTTTCACAATTGTCATCTCAGGGGGTTTCTCTTTGCCACCGTTGCCCTTTGGCTTGCTCATCAGGGACAATTTCGATTTCTACACAGTTTCTTACATTTCATAAACATTTCCATACACAGCACTGTGCAGGTGTGAAAAAATACTGTAAACAAAGAATGCTTTAAAAAACAATTTTTTTAAAGCATTCTTTGTTTACAGTATTTTTACAGTGTTAATCATTTATTTTCATAAATGAACAAAAGAGAAATCTAAATCATACCAATATTTGGTGTGACCACCCTTTGCAGGAAGTGAGCTGGCAGGTTGTTTCAAACATCTTGGAGAACTAACCACAGATCTTCTGTGGACGTAGGTGTTCTCACATCCTTCTGTCTCTTCATGTAATCCCAGACACACTCGATGATGTTGTGATCAGGTCATCACTTCTTTATGCTGAAGACTTTGGCTGTATGTTTGGGGTGGTTGTCCTGCTGCAGAATAAATTTGGGGCCAATCATGCGCCTCTCTGATGGTATTGCATGATGGATAAGTATGTGCTTGTATTTCTCAGTATTGAGAACACCATTAATCCTGACCAAATCTCCATTTCCAACTCCATTTGTAGAAATGCAGCCCCAAACGTTCAAGGAACCCCGACCACCATGCTTCAGTATTGCCTGCAGACACTCATTATTGACGCTCTCCAGCCCTCTGACGAAAAAACTGCCTTCTGCTACAGCCAAATATTTAAAATTTTGACTCATCAGTCCAGAGCACCTGCTGCCATTTTTCTGCACCGCAGTTCCTATGTTTTCATGCATACTTGAGTCGCTTGGCATTGTTCCCATGTCGTAGGTGTGGCTTTTTGACTGCAACTCTTCCATGAAGACCACTTCTAGCCAGACTTCTCCGGACAGCAGATGGGTATACCTGGGTCCCACTGGTTTCTGCCAGTCTGAGCTGATGGCACTGCCGGACATCTTCCGATTTCGAAGGGTAATAAGTTTGATGGGTCTTTCATCTGCTGCAAGTTTCCTTGGCCGACCTTGTGTCTTGTTGCTGTGCTCAGTCTTGCCATGACATGAAACTGTCTTTCACAATCTCACCCTGGTAGCAGAGTTTGGCTGTTCCTCACACAGTTTTAAGCCTCCTGCACAGCTGCTTCTGTTTCAGTTCATGACTGTCACACGTAGCAACCCAGTCATGATCATTAGCACCTTTTTGGTATAATTGGTTGATCATACACCTGACTATAATCCTACAAAATCCCTGACTTTGTGCAAGTGTACCTATAAGTATTGATGCTGGTTTGAAGGCAAAAGGTAGTAACACTAAACATTGATTTGCTTTAGATTTTTCTTTTGTTCGCTCACTTTGCATTTTGTAAATTGACAAAAATAAATAATCGTTATTTACATTTCTGAAAGCATTCTTTGTTTACAGCATTTGTTCATACCTGCCTAAAATTTTTTGCACAGTCCTGTACATACATTTTTTTTTATTTGGTAAAGCTGCTTTGCGACAATGACCATTGTTAATATAATAATGGTTATTATTGGTATACAAATGAAATTGAATTGAATATTGTTCATTAACAAAAGCTTTTAGCTTTGATGACGGTGCTCAGTGTTGTGGCGAATTCATGTGTAAAAATGATTTCCTCATGCTTCCAGAACCACACGGTTACAAAAGGAAACTCCATTGATGTGATAACCTGGTCATTCGTCAGTTCACTTCATTTTATTGCCACATTATGGTGATGAGAAGGCGGCATGGTGGCTTAGTGGTTAGCACTGTCACCTCCTACCTCCGTGATCCGGGTTCCCAGCCAGGTTCGATTACTGCCTCCGTGTACCTGGAGTTTGCATGTTCTCCCTGTGCTTGGTGGGTTTCCTCCGGGTACTCCGTTTTCCTCCCACAGTCCAGAAACCTGCAGATTAGGCTAATTGGCATTCCCCAATTGCCCGTAGTGTGTGAATGAGTGAGTGAGTGTGTGTGTCCTGCGATGGATTGGCATCCTGTCCAGGGTGTACCCAGTCTCATGTCCAAAGCCTCCTGGGATAGGCTCCAGGCCCCCCGTGATCCTCGTGATACAGGATAAAGTGGTATAGACCACTATAGTGAATGTATAGCAATAAATTAATGTATTAAAATATTTATACAAGTTTTTCTTTTCCCGATGTGTGTACACATTTTCTTGTCTGACCCACACACGTATTTAACATGATTAATCATGTTTGTTAGCCTTCTTATGAACATAAAAGTGCAACAAGATTACACTCAATGCAATTATTTAAATTTGACTGTAAATACTGACATGAATTCCCTTGTTTGAATAAGAGTAAAATACATGTCCAGCTGGTGTGTAACTTTGAATCTCTATTTATTTGACTTATTATGACTGTTCCAATATTATCCCTCCTGTATGCCTTCACATCGCAGTATATGTGATATTGCTCATGATTGTCTTCTACAGACGATGGTTTTCAATATGAAAGCATGAGAAATTTGAAGTATTGCATGAGAGTGAGTGAAGATGAGTGATCATGTGCGAATCTCACTTTGGTAGCTTTGCACTAGAGATGAGTGAATCCGGATTCATCCGGGTTAAATACAGTTAAACCTTGAGCATAATTCATTCAGGAAGTGTGCTTGTAAACAAAGCACTCGTATATCAAAGCAAATTACCCAGTAAGAAATAATGGACATTTAGATGATACGTTCCACAACCCAAAAATATTCATATAAAAATAATTAATACAAAATATAAAGTAAAAATAAAACAAATTAACCTGCACTTTACCGTTGAAAAAAATCATGGCTGTAGTAATTGAGATCAAAAAGAGGAGGGGAGGGCGTGTCAACTTTGTAGGACTTGCGAGGACAGTTGTGGTAGTACAGTTACTAAAGAACACTCACTACACTTGGACACAATATTTAAAAAATGCTTTACACACACACAGTCACAATGTTATAGTAAACAGTACACGCACACATGGATGTTGACTATACAGAGTCTGAACATGGGAGACGATTATCCATAATCCCACAGTGTGCACGCGCGCGAGAGAGAGAAGAACCATTGGCTTAGTTGTGATCATATGACACTCAAAGGCAGACAAAGCGGAAGTGCTACAGTACTCGTATATCAAGAACTCGATTAACAAGTTAAAAATTATTTTTTATATTTTGGTCATCTTGCAAACGACCAAAAATATCTCACTTATATCTCACAAATCTCACTTTTTCAAGATTGTGTGATTGGACGTAGTACTCTTTAATCAGCTTTTATTAACACCAAACATATTTGTTAAATGTTGGTGTGATGTAGATGTGTATTATGACAAACTGAGATCAAAAAAGGCATTCTGGCATTCTGACTCTGGCATTCGTATCATCAGCCCTGTTTCTAACCCAACAACATGACTTCACCAAAATGTTAATTAATCGTGAACTGCTTTAGCTCAGCGGACACAGTGACCATGTTATAAGGTCAAATCCTGGCTTAACTATCTTTTTCAATTAAATCAAACCATAACTAGGTAGTTTTAACCCATTAAAATATCTGATACCTCTGATATATTTATATAGCTATTTTCTTGATTGTAAAATGTTTTGCACATTTGTATGAATTGAAAGGTATTTTTTTGTTTTTCATATTTAACATATTCATATGTCATATTCATATTCATAACATATACCTACAGAAAATTCAGGGGGACTTGCACTTTTATATTTTCTTATATTTGTTGTTGTCTAAACTTATTTCTATGTGCATTTGTCATTAAAATAAATATTTGCCATTGATAATTCTTGATTCTCAAGACCAGGGGATCTGCAGATTTGTCGGACTCAGTTGTGTGAGATTCCTGGAGTCCAAGGATTCGATGGATTCTAGCGCCCTCTAGTGAAATACATAAGGAAAACGCAGTTAGAATCCCTACTGACTCAGAGGACTCGTTAGAGTCGGATCCGTTCAGGGAGTGATTCAGAGGGATTCGAATCCGGGACATTTTCACACAGTACAGTACAGTACAGTACAGTAGAGCTACTCGGCGCTGGTCGGACACTCTGAAATAGGTTGAATAATTAGGATTGAGGTAACCTCCCTTTTCTAAATATATCGCAAAATCCAAAACAACTACCAAAAAAAAAGTATAAAAAGGGGAATGGTATGCTAGTTTACAGCGTTCCCATACACATCATAAAGCAAGTAAACAAACAAACATATCCCATTTCACACATTCAGGTTGTCTATTACCATTCACACAGGCGTATATGCATTATTACTATAAAATTGTGTCTATAGTATACTGTTATATTGTAGACAAAATTAAAGAGAGATTTTATTTTTATTCAGGCGTGTGCACGGGGCAGCCCGGGGCTTTGGCGCGCTGGGGTCCTGGGCGTCCGCGTGCAGCACTACGTTGCCATGATGCGCAGTGTTATTTTGCTCCGTCTCCTGTTGTGGAATACAAACCGCCGTTTCTGAGTGTTGTTTTTTTAATGTAAATATTTTTAAAGGTTAATTAAATACCATGATGCCGGGGGAGAACCAGTCCGGGGCTGGGGAAGTCGCATCAGAAGCTACTTCTGGCACTTGTCAAAACTGCACTGTTTTAAATCAGGTGCGTCCAAATGAGATCACAGACGATTCTATGTACAGTTATATATGTAGTGTGTGTGTGTGTGTGTGTGTGTGTGTGTGTGTGTGTGTGTGTATGATCTGTAAAAAGCTGTTTGTTTTTCATAGGCTTCTGTATAGTTGGTGTAGTGTTAGCTTAGTGAGTGGGTTTTTACCTGCGCGAGCTCAGCATCATTAAGATGACTGGTCATGTGACCTGTCAGGAGTCACATGACCAGTGATGATGTTAATGCTGAGTACTCAGGGTGCCAATACTTTGTCACTAAACCCATTTGTGTATTGTGCTTTCTGCAGCAGTTGCAGTGATCACTGTAGCTTTAGATTCCAGTTCTTCTGGCCATTCTCCTCACACCTCTCTCATCAACAAGGAGTTTCACAAGTAGTTTTTGTCTAATTAATGTAAAACCATCACCTGGATTTAACTAAGCAACTCGTTAAGAGCTTTCCGTTGTATAATTACTTGCAGAGATTAAGATGTGTCAGCAGGAACCAAGTTATTTAACCCTAACTGGTGCAGTCAGTGTTATCAGAGTAAGAAGGGGCGGCTGAAGCGATGCACCATCATGCATAGAGTCTACTGTACAAGTCTGTAGCAGGCAGTTTTATGATCTGAGGTTGCTTCTGTTGATCAGGTTTAGGTTCTGCAACATTGTGTCCAAAAATGAGTTCCGATGAAGATCTGATTATACTGAATGACCAGGTTTTTCCATCATTCTGATGGCACAGGCATATTCCTAGATGACGATGCCAGGATCCTCTGCCTTAAATTGTGAAAGATTGGTTCAGGGACCATAAAACAGCATTGAGAATCAACATCAGAATTTTTGGATGTGCTGGAGAAGGCTTAACACACAATGTACCAACATTTACAGCATTTGGCAGACGTCTTGCATTTTATCTCATTATATATCTGAGCAGTTGAGGGTTAAAGGCCTCGCTCAAGGGCCCAACAGTGGCAAAGGTGATCGAATGGTTGTCGAAACGATGCTACAGCCGTAATCAAATCAAAAGGCAGTTCAATGAAATATGAGTGTGTGTGTGTGTGTGTGTGTGTGTGTGTGTGTGTGTGTGTGTGTGTGTGTGCCTTTTTGGGGGGGCCTGGAAGTGTATAAATGTGTGATATATGATACTTTACTAAAACTTTTGAAATACTTTTTACTGTACTGAACACTAATCGGTAATATAGAAAACAAATAATTTTAGGTCTTTGTAAGTTGTTGGGTTTTTTTTGTGTTTGTTTGTTTGTTTGTTTGTTTGTTTGTTTGTTTGTTTTTTGGACATACCCCCAATTGACCATTGGAACATTTTACCTCAGGTGTACATCTTATTATTAAATTCTGAAATTAATGACTACTTACAGTGCTAAATAAAAAGTTTTTAATGATAATTATACTATATTATATATTTATATTATGAGTGTTTCTTATATATTTATTTTGAAAGCTGCTAAATTCTGCCCTTTGAATGGTCAGTAGATCCCAATTGTTTTTGAGGCAATTCATTTATAAGCCCACTGAGTCCACTTTTTTTTCTTGTATATTTTTGCATTTGGGGTTGTTAAAATGTTGCTGTGCCTCTATAATCCTCCAGGTGGCACAGTACAGTATCCAATGTTGGAGGAGGAAATAATTTATACAAATATAGATTCAGGATGTTTACAGAATCGTGATACTTACAGAACCGAATCAGCATTTAGGTATTGTGATAATATCATATCAGGTGTGGTCCCTGGTGATTGGTCAGTAGTCCCTGCTGTACCGTGAATGATAAGTAATGAACTCATTCTGGTACATTCTTCAGTAATATTGCTTTTAGACTAAAAGTAAACTGCTTTTAAAAAGATAATGCATCATTGGTTATATGGAGGCTTATTGTGGAGAGTGGACTTCACCGAATTTGTCTGCGAAACAGCTTCCAGAGGGAACGTATGAGTTAGTTTATACACTTAAAAATAAAAAAAGCATTCAGTCTAACTGGTGTGATTTGTTTTCGGGTTTAGTGGAATTCTACTGTATGGAAAACACCGTAACCAATGTTCAAATCTCATGTACAACAGTTCTGTTGAGACGGAATCATTTCTGTTGTACACATGAATTTTTCAGAGCCTGGATGAGTATGTGGCTGCTTTACTGACGCTGAAACAGAAGATCATAGACACAGAGTGAGTAAACAATCCACTAACATGCGCACACATACTTACATGCACTGAAAACACCATAAGACATGGCTACATTTTCTAGGGCACTTTGCTAGATTATGGCTTACCAATAACTGTTTCTTCAGGTTAAATCTTAGGCAGTAAAATTTTTTTTTTTTTTTACAGGTTTTTATTTAAATTATTTGCTCATTATGCTGCTTCTGCGAAGCATTCTTTGATAGACAAGTGTCCCTGACCCAGTGTGTCTGTGCTCTCTCACACAGTGGTGCTGCTGATAAGGAATTATTTTCAATTCAGTTCAATTTTATTTGTATAGCGCTTTAAACAACAGGACGAATCAGACAGGTCCAGAGGGCAGAGGGGGTCGGGATCACTGGCAGCTCAGGAGCGACATGTGTAGCTCAACAGAAAGACAAGGAGAGGGAAAGAAAGAAGGAGAGAGCAGAAGAGAAGGAGAGATAACAGTTAGGTATGGTCACAGTCACGTAATGTATAAGGTGAATGTATATGTAGTGCAGAGTGCAAGCAAGGACTCCGGCAGGACTAACTGTGACAGCTTAACTAAAAGCGAGAGCCAGAAGGAAACACAGACATGAAGGATCACTGAGATGTAAAGCGACCAATCACCTCACCGTCAACAAATCTGAGTCCCTCAGATCTGCTCTTTTATCTAAGGCAAATCTATTTTCAAAAATGCTTGGCTAAATAAATATGTTTTCAGCCTAGACTTAAACACTGTTAAACACTGAACATTAATTGGAAGACTATTCCATAACTTTGGGGCTTTGTAGGAAAAAGTTCTGCCCCCTGCTGTAGTTTTCATAATGCATGGTACTGACAATCAGCCTGCATCCTTTGATCGAAGTAGGTGTGGCGGATAATACGCAAGACACTAGCAGTTCACTCGGATGCTGCAGCTCGAGACCATTTAATGCTTTATATGTCAAAAGTAGTATTTTAAAATCGATGCGAAATTTCACAGGAAGTCAGTCAGTGCAGTGTTAACTGTTAAACTCTGTATCAGTAATGTACTAAAAACTACTATGATTTAATTATACTTCATAAAGTACCATTACACTGAGCAATATACTCAAGTATTGAAAGTAGTGCGCATGTAGGTTGTTCCATTGCACCATTCACCAAGGTCAAATAAATGCATGTTATTTGTAATATGTAAAATAAAAACCAACAAATTGTCATCTTTGAATTTCCTCAATCATTATGAGAGAAACCAAAGGCACTAATTTAAGAATGTCTGTTTTTTATGACATCCTGAGAGTTTCTCCATCCTTATTAGATTAGGAAGAGAGAACGACTGGCCAAAAGTTTATGGACACCCGACTTCTCACCCATATGTTTTTTTAACATACAGTTATAGATTTAGTTCATTTAGTGTTGTTATATTAACCTTTACTGTTTTTGGGGAGGCTTTCGACTAAAATTTTACCATGTGCCCGAAGGAGTTTTCTTGATTTAGCCCCAAGGTCTGGCGAGAAGGCCTGACACGATCGCTCGTCCTGGTTCATCCCAAAGGTGTTCAGTGACCCTAACCTTGGCAAGGCATGTCTTCCTGGAGCTTGTTTTTCTGTGCACAGGGTCACTGTCATGCTAGAACACATTTAGACTTTTAGTTCCAGTTAGAAGTTGTAATGCTCCAGCATGCAAAGACAGTCTATATAATAATAAGTGTGTCTGATGGTCAGGTGACTGTATCAAACTTTTGGACATATAATGCAAGTGATTGAGAAATGTACTGACTTTATATATACATAAAGTACAGACCAAAAGTTTGGACACACCTTCTCATTCAAAGAGGTTGAATTTGTATTATGGCAAGAAAAAAGCAGCTAAGTGAAGAAAAAAACGAGCGGCCATCATGACTTTAAGAAATGAAGGTCAGTCAGTCCGAAAAATTGGGAAAACTTTGAAAGTGTCCCCAAGTGCAGTCACAAAAACCATCAAGCGCTACAAAGAAACTGGCTCACATGCGGACCACCCCAGGAAAGGAAGACCAAGAGTCATAAGTTCATCCGAGTCACCAGCCTCAGAAATCGCAGGTTAACAGCAGCTCAGATCAGAGAGCAGGTCAATGCCACACAGAGTTCTAGCAGCAGACACGTCTCTAGAACAACTGTTAAGAGGAGACTGTGTGAATCAGGCCTTCATGGAATAGAATATCTGCTAGGAAACCACTGCTAAGGACAGGCAACAAGCAGAAGAGACGCGTTTGGGCTAAAGAACACAATAAAGAACACAATAAAGAACACAATAAAGAACACAATAATAGAAAACTCTCTGAATGAGAAGGTGTGTACATTTTGGTCTGTACATATGAAGCTCTGAACTAGTGAAGTCATTTTCATTACAGAAGAATAATCATGTACTTATTTGTTGACTTTTTTTTTTTTCCATTTCAGCCTCCTGCTGAGCGAGTATAAAGAGAAGTGTGATGATATCCTTTATGCACCTAAGCACCAATTCACTAGTTGTGAATGCAATTATGAACACTATGTGCACATGAGTACTTCAACAAAGTCAGGACATGAGAGTGATTAAGTTCTATTAAATGTGCTTGATTTTGGGTTGGGTTTGGTTTGAACAGAAGGAGGGAAACTCGTAGTCCAATATGGTGTCCCAGTGTCTTATATGTTAGTGTGACTAAGCTGACGGAAGGAACATACAGTGGGTAGCCACAGGCACATAGGCTGAGGGAGATAGAAAGGGCAAAAAGAGAATTGGAGATCCAACCAAAGTCGCAAGATGTGGAGGATAGGTCCAAACTTTTTATATTATTAGATTCATAGGGGATATATAAACATGAGGGGTGTTTAAGCCAATCCGGCACTCGTGAATGAAGGTGTAAACATTTTAAAGAAGACCATACATCCGTGAATGACAATTCCAGACAAGGTGCTTCGGGTCCCACTGCAGTCGTTCCCGATGTCTATCGGGTGTTTAGCAGTGGATTATAAAAAGGGAGTTCTTACTATCACTTTGTGTTCTGTTAATCTGCGCAATTTAAGTGTTTTTAATGTTTTTAGTTTTTTTTTTTTTTAATAAAAAACATTGTTTTAAATTTGAGTATAGCTAGATATGCAAATAAATATTATGTTTAAAGTAAAATAGCAGGGAAGCACCAATGGCGCTTGTCCCAGAGCTCAGCATGAACAGAACTTTTCAAGATATACTGTAAAGTAAGTCCCCTATATTTGCACGTGTTCAATCACAGAAGATAGATCAGCCATCAGCACAAATCTGAACAACAAGAACAAGATCGTGGAACTTACTAGTTTAATACACTCTATATCCAATTGTGTCCGGTCTTAGTATCTAAAGAATGTTTGTTGGACTTACAAACAAATTGGACTTATGAATGAGCTCTCGAAATGGAACTTGTTTGTATGTTGGGGACTTACGACTGCTGTTGCTTTGCTAATGCGTGAACCCTGAAACCACTCGACATGTACTGTGGAGTAAACTCCTAGTCAATCCTTCCGATGTGCCAGAGATTGATTGGAACTGGACAGAGACCGCCGGAGGTTTTGTCCCTGCTATTTTGCATCTTACTTGGGTATGAGTTTCTGCCAAAACATTCTCTGCAGTGCTGCAAGAACTCCGTTTTCATTATATGCTGATGTAATGAATTTAGCCATATCAAATCAGTGATTCAACTGAAATTGAAAACTAAAACCACGGTCAGTTTCCTTGACTAGTGATTACAGCTTCAGAAATCTCAAAGGTAAGACTTTTCATCCTTTAATTATAAATGTTTATAAATGTTTAATTATAAAAGCTATACCTCCTTCACTAGGACTGACTGACTGACACAACTGTAAGGTCATAACATCTGGGAATGACTGACACAGTAGGCACACCTCCTGCATTTTGATTGTAAAGCACAAGGTTTAAGTCATAATCTTAACACATTTCTTTCAGTGTGACTTTCAGTATGACTGACCCAGGGACATCGCTCCTTTTTTTGGGGGGCGGTCTGACGGGATTTATAATTTCCAGTCTGCATTTAGCAAAGACTAAAGTATCAGCCTTGTGATTTCAGTACTTTTGGAGGTTACTGTAGTTACTGTACACTGTAACAAAAGTGTTTAGTTGTGTGTGTGGTTAATATTACTTGTATGATTTATTTGTAGAGAGAGCACTAAGCTGCACAGAGAGCTAGACGAGGTGTTGCTGAAACTCGGCCCGTTAGAAAAGCAGACAGCGGAGTA
>JAAGKR010002656.1:35000-89129 GCA_011419295.1 Clarias macrocephalus | reverse complement strand
GCGTGGTACACCCTGGACAGGGTGCCAATCATATAGCAGGGCACACACATACACTCACTCACACACTACGGGCAATTTGGGAACGCCACTTAACCTAATCTGCACGTCTTTGGACTGTGGGAGGAAACCGGAGTACCAGGAGGAAACCCACCAAGCACAGGGAGAACTTGCAAACTCCATGCACATCACGGGTGAATCGCACATGTCCACTGCTGTGAATGTGTGAAAATGTACTGTGGAAAGGTTTTAGGCAATTATGAGGAAATGCTGTAAGGTAAGAATTTTTATTGTTTATTTTTATTGATTAAAAAAATGCAAAGCAGTTTCTAATGATTATCAATTTCGTATGTAGGTTGAAATTCATATGTAGATTGTCACACGTCATACGACATGGTAAGACTGACACAAGTAACAAGATACAAGGCAGTTATACAGTATATCGCATCAGCAAGGTCTCTCCCAGGCAATGGTTTCAAAGCAGACTTGGGCTTCAAGATGTGCTGTAGATGAAAGACACATCACGTTTACTTCCCTTTGACATCAGAAGATGTCCAGAAGTGCCATTACCAAGGAACTGATGGAAACCATTGGACCCATGCATATCCTTCTGCTGTCTGGAGCATGTGGCCAGAAATGGTCTTCATGGAAGAATTTTGGCCCAAAAGCCAATGTGTAAACGGGACTAAGTGACTCAACTATGCATGAAAACATAAGAACTGGTGTGCAGGAAAAAAAAACGGCAGCAGGTGCTTTGGACTGATGAGTTAAAAGTGTAAAATATTTGGCTGTAGCAGGAGGCAGGTTGTTTGTGAAAGCCTGGAGAGCAGTAGAATCATAAGTGTCAGCATGGTGGAGGTTCCTTGCAAGTTTGTGGCTGCCCTAAATGTATTCTGCGGCAGGACTACAACCCCAAGCATACAGGCATAGTCATTGTAGTGGCGATCTATGTTTTCCTGTTCTTCGCCATTTCTATAAGGACTGGTACAAAGGATTTGACGCGTAAAACCACAAAACTTGTAGTGTATCGTTTTATTCTTCTTTTGTCTGACTGCAAACACTCAACAAATTAAACTTAAGAACAATTTACACTTTTTTAGCTCCAAATTAAACGTGGTTTCAAAGAACGGTCAAAAGACTGTCTAACACCGAGTCCTTCCTTCTTCTAATAAAAACACGTGACAGTTGTTACCATAAACATATGAAATTGACCTATGACCTTTACGTAAGCCAATAGTCACAAATATGTCACAGATATATTTACGATCAGTCACAAATATGTCACAGATATGTCACAAAAAAGGTTACATTTATGTTTACGTAATAATGAAGTTAAATACTATGGAGATTTATTAAAAATTTACTATATGGCTCCAACAGTCATTAAAAACTTCTTCAAAGTGTAGAGAAGAAGATGGAGTCGTGGAAGTGATGGTTTGGCCCTCACAGAGCCCTGATCTCTACATCATCAAGTCTGTCTGGGATTACTTGGAGAGACAGAAAGACTTGGGGCCGCCTTTGCCCACAAGTAATCCAACATGTTTGGAACAGCCTAACTGCCGAGTTCCATCAAAAACTGTAAGTGTAAATGTACCTAGAAGATTTGATTGGGGGGGGGGGGGGGGTTTATCCCAAATATCTAAGAAACAGAAAGGTCTTTAGTCACTTGAAGATTGCCAGTGACGTGCCTGTACAGACCTCTAGAGGGAGCTTGTCCCACCACCTACTATAGGTGTTCAGATCAGAGAACAGACCAGATGCTTCCTTGATGCCTGAGCTGTTTATTATGATGTCCATAATTTATCTTATACTGCTAATGCTGTGCTCCATTATGCTTAATCTTTCTTATATATGCATATTTTTTCAAACCAAAAAAATGAGGTATGTGGAGAACTCCCTTTAAGTTTGTCTTAGTGAAAAGGTGGCAGCTTTGGAGGTTAGGGTGAGTTTATTAGACAGCAAAAGGATGTGGATTTTTCTTCGTCTACAGTCTGGAACACCCTCTAATTATGCAGTGCACAAGACAGAGCCATCCACCTGCTTTGTTTACTTTATTACTGTTACTGGTGTCAAAATTGAAAGGTTTTATTTTGGGGATTTTTAAATAACTCAGTCGTGACACATTTGTCTGCTTTTGGTGTTTACTCTAAAAATTCATCTGGTTCTTGAGTGGCGTTTTTTTATTTATTTATTTATTTTTTTTACTTTCCTTAGACTGATTTTCCACCACCGTGCACCGGGGTGCCATGCTGTCTTTCATACACTGATGTCACCATCTTGGAAGATACTATTACAGAATGTATGATTCATATTGTAAGGAATAAAAAACAACAGCAATTGCTGGTAAAGAAACAGGATCCACATCAGGGTGGTCCCGAGGCCATTACCACCCTGAAGAGGATTCATTTCACTAAAACAGCATACAGTATATTGATTTATTTATTTTTATTCCTTAATGATTTACCAATGCCTACATCTTTTTAATTTATTAATAAATATCACATTTTACATTTTTTAAATAACTTTTTCTAGTTACATTTAATGTTATTATTAAAATGGCACACGGAGCTACAATCAAATTTCAGCTGTACTTCCATGGTAGAACAAAATCCAATGGAAATATCTGTTAAGGATGACAACCACATTTGAAACACGACTACAGTGAATATCTTAGGAACTCATTTTGGGACTTACACAGTCGAACCTAAGCATACGAATCTAAGATGTTCATGAGGCATTTTTCCATAAGAAATAATGACAGTGAAGCTTATCAGCCATCTCCTGTAGGTGAGGTTATCTACAGTCATGTCAACCGGACGTCTTTCTCATGGGAAATAATGTAAATGCAGATAATTCGTCCCAGCCACCCAAAAATATGATCAATTTCAACACTATAATCAAGTTTTTGCATATAAAAACGATCAAAACATTCAGACATCAAGACATGTGCAGTAAATTAAGTAAAATATGGAATAAATAGACATTAAACCCCACTTTTATTAAACCTTTATTTATGATTCCTCTTGGCACCGGCGACTTTAAAAAAGGAAACTGAAAGCGGCTCCGTTTTCTTCCTCCCACCGTCCTTGCTAACACTCTTGGGACTTATGGTGCTGTCTTCACTAAATCTTCCAAAAAATGCAAAAAAAAAAAATCTACAAACAATGTGTAAACTCGCTTCCCTTTTCTTCCCACTGATGAAACAGAAAGTTTTGAACAACTCCCAGACATTCAGTACGCGCAACTTGAGTGAGCCAGCACTCGGTTCGGCTTGGTTTGTTCGCTCGATTGCCCGAAAATGATTTGTATGCCGAGGCAAATTTATTGCAAAACTTCAGTTCTTAAGGGTGAACATTCATGAGGCGGGGCAGTCGTACGCCGAGATGCCACTGTGTTTCTAAAACCAAACAAACAGTGACTGACTATGTTGAAATACAGGATGGACTTTACCTTCATTGTTTCCATCTCCATGGACTTTTTGTGGTTCTACAGTTGCATTAGTGTAAACAAGAGTCAACTTGTGTTAATGTAAGTATTTAAACCTGACTATTAAATGAGGAATAGTGTGTTTACAACAAATGGCTGCGAGTGTTAGATTTCTTTATCATGAGTTTATAATGAGTATCACAGCGGCTAATCCGAGGTTGGGGTTTAGTATTTTGCTGCTGATCTGTTCGTGTGGATCTTGCAGCCCCCCTGTGATTGGTGGGTTTTCTCAGGGTACTCTGGTTTCCTCCCACAGTCCAAAGTTATGCATTGTGTTTCCAAATTGGCCCATGTGTGCTTGTGGCCTGCAGTGGGTTGACTCTCCATTTCCTGTCCCATCCCTTGAATTCTCTGGAATAAGCTCCATGTCCCCCTGACCCACATGATAAGTAGTACAATGGATGCATTGACAGATGGATGATCTTATAATGTGAAATGCTAAATAAATACAAGTGCATTCAATATATTGATACATTTTTTCTGTATTTGTTGTCATTTGGCAATAAATACCACAGTCAACCATAGTCATCTGTCTTTTCTCACTTTATAAAAAAAACAAAAAAACAATACATACCAAGCACATATAAAATATACATTAATCAAGTTAATCTGGGTACCATGTCAACATGTTTATACAATTTGCATTATTTACAATGTCTTATTCTTTTAAACTTTTGTGAAATGCTCACGTAAGTGTAAGGCTGGTGAGAGAGAAATCGGCACGACGCGTTCTGTTAGTGTGTGCTGAGGATGGCCTTGTTGTGCTGAATTCACAGCTGGTACTTATTAGTGGTGGTGCACACAGTGGTCTTCCATTACGCTCGGTGTGGTTTGGAGGAGTGTTTCATTTTCACAGTTAAATAAGTTTCCCAGACAAAAGATTTGCTATGTCAGTACTCGTTTCTAAGTAGAAAGCGTTAACGGCATCTCATTAGAGTCATGTTGGGTTCTGTTTGCTTGGAACATGAAGTTGTTCCAGAGTTGAGGCCAAGAGACTAATAAAACATCTTCAATAATAAATCATGGAAAGAAAAAAAAAAACATATGCAGATGAGTTCTAATTAAAGTACTCAGGAACAGTGCTTCCCATCTTTCAATCCCAAACTGCACATTTTAGACGTGTTATTGACTGTCTAAAATGTGCAGTTATAGATATTTGTGCAAAATCTTGAATCTTTATCATAACACTAAGTTATAGCACCGTACACTTGCAGAAAACATGATTACTCAACAGTACCTTTCCTTTTTGTCGGGGTGATTCTCAAATGTAGGGGTATGAAAAAAAGCCAGCTAGAATTTGCCCCTAATGTGACCTCATATAAGAAGCTAAGACTCTACAGCTTTTTGCTCAGCTCTGTTTGCGAAACAGTAAAATATGGAACCTTTAATATGTTACTTTAAAAGGCCATTACATTCCAGTTAAAGTTATACTATTTGCACATTTCAAGTAAAAAAGATAAGGGTGTCCCCAAAGTGGCATAGAAAACACCCTTTTTAAATCAAATGTTCTGTTTTATATTGTCATTGGTTACAACTGTCTTCTCAGCTTCTACACATATTTAATATATGCAGTAATGACAGAATGTAAATGTATGTTGAATGGCAGGTAAGGTGATTTTGATACTGGTCCCTAAACACTGGTTGATCACCATTTTCATTTCAGTCAGTATTTTGCTCATACATTAGCTTAGCATGCGCTAAACATACACTAGCAAACAGTGATTAAAGCAAACATGATTATTATTTTTTTTTTTGTATTTTGCTCACGTCTGGTTCTTCAGCTCCAACTAGCAATCAAGGTCTACCTTGTCTTACTAATTTGTGCATAGCTAGAGCAGGGATTTGATCTTGGCACACAGATGAAAGGCAACGTCTGATAACAAGAGTAGTTACAGGGCAGTCAATGGCTAAAAATGGTTATTTATACAGCTATGAGATGTGTCAGACAAAACAAAATCAGTCTGCTGGATGTCTTGTGTAGCAGTCTAAATGCAGAGTGCTTGAGTCTTTCAAGAAATAATAGAAATAATTCAAAAACATGAAAAAAAAAGAAATACAATTCAACACTGTATGAAACAAATCTTGTAACAAAAATTGTTTACGAGTATTATAAATAATCAATAATAGCGCAAAACGATTTCATCCTACACCATTTTGTCTTCGAAAAGGATTTGAGCATACACAGTTCCTGTCTTTGAAGTTTTGGCATCTGGAAGAGGTTTAACCAGTTCAAGTTCTGCGTAAGTAAGGCTCTCCTCTGCAATCTTGGGCTGTAAGATCAGAGAAATCCTGACATCATTAACAAACCAATAACTATACAAGATATTGGTCATATTCATTATGTAAGGAATTAAACACCACAGGGAGTTAAAGTATTATCACCTTATTTTCCCCAAACATAAGGCTCTTTACCACAGCAATTGAATTAATAATAATAAAAAAAAATCCATCCATCCATCCATCCATCCATCCATCCATCCATCCATCCATCCATCCATCCACTAATGCTCAAAAGTTTTTAGAGCAATTCCATGGCTGTTTTCTTTCTACACTGTAAAGCAATGCTAAAGGCGTCCAAAATCGGCAATAATCTCCTTTGAACAGTCGATATTGAGTCTTCTACTTATGCCCTGTAAATCCTTCATAGCGCCTCTAATCTGAGGTGCTGTTTGTTAATTGGTGATTTCTGAGGCTGGTAACTCTTGTTATTGCCTACAACAAGGAGAAGACACAATCTATTAATCAATATTTTCCTCACCAGCCTTGTACATTAATTAATACGGCAAATGCCGCTTTTGTCCAAACCGCAGGCAGTCGCTAGTTGCCATGGTAACTTGGAAAGCATGGCTGAACCTGCTGAATGCTTAGCTAGCCAACACCACGAGAGTGCACGTTTAGAGCTGCAACATCCTCGTTCCTGAAGAGTTTGCCGTGACGGAAAACCTTTTCACCTATAACAAAGACCTGATACTGGAGACTCCTTTTCTAAAAGTCTACATACAGAAGGCTTGACTATGTAAATAATTGTTTTCTTAGATATTAACATGCTTTAATCTGCTTGTTGTTAGGCTTAGATTACATGGTACTTAAAGTACTTAACTTTATACAGTTTCATTGATGGAGCTGGTAGAAATAATAATGCATTAAAATGAGTGCCTTTGTTTTAAGAGTTCAGTAAGTAAATATTGTTGTTATATAAGCTAAAAATTACTCATATACTAATAATTATGGATAATTGGGCTGTTTTAAAGAAAATTGCATTCCATTGAGACTACAAAGTGGATGAGTGTCAGTCATTTTCGTTTAACTTACCAAAATAATCTTTCTTGGTTGAGGCTTTAAAAGTTTTGGCTTTCTTAGTCGGTCAGCAATGGGTGCTGGGAAATAAAATATTGGTGATGAGTAAGTTAAAAGGACGAGGCTGTCAAAAATTTACACAAACATTAAGAGACAGAAGTGTTATGTTTACCTTTAGCTGGGATCTCTGGAGGCTTTTCCACCTGCTCGACTTTTTTCTTTGTCTTGTAATTCTTTTGCTTCTTGGGAAGAGCTGGAGATAGACTGACTACACTAGTGACTGTTTCTCCAGAACTGAGCAGAGACAAGAATCACATTAACGATGACGCTTAATGATCTTCCACTAACACATTCATTTCTTCTGTTAATCAGACTCACCTGTTTTGTGGACTCTTCACCAAATGATAATTTTCTGAACAAACAGAACCCAAATAAAGTTCATTAATAATAATAATAATAATAATAATAATAATAATAATAATAATAATAACAGCCAGAAGCTCACAAAGTAACAGTATGGAAAAGGTATAAATATAAACTTGTTTGAAAATCTGTTTCTCTGGCATCTACATTCTTATTACATCAAATCACAAAACACCAATAGTGAAAGTGTACATTTTTGCCCCCCTGCATCCTGTGAAGTTAAGCTGCAAAAAAAAAAAATATATATATATATATATAAATGAATAAATAAATAAAATAATAATAATAATTGACAAGATGGATAGATCTAGTATTCTCTCACCTGGTGTACTTTTCATTGTCAAATTGTTCTGCATTTATATTCGGGCAATAACAAATGCAGTAGGCTTAAATTTTGAAGAAGGTCATATTTTCAGGTTATTTATTACAAATTCCTTTCTCCGTGTGGGATGGGATTCTGAGAGATGAGCACTAACTGAGAGATGAATGCTGCTTTTGATTGATGACAGTCCCTCCATAAACCACTCCATAAAGTCTTCTTCAGCACCTCCCAGAATCCTTCAGCGTGGGACTCTGTATTTGTCTAATCATGTGTGAAAATGATTCCTTATGCTCTCAGAACCTCTCTTACACAAGTCGAGCTCAATCAATCTTGACATTGTAATCCTGTAATATGCCCGTGTCATCAGGGAAGAAAAATGCCATATAGTAGATGTGATGACCTGGTCATTCAGTACATTCAGGTTATCTGACTTTATTTTATTACTTTGCTGACCAACTGAAACAACCTCCACAGGGTTGTACAGTGGACATCGATCTATGATGGATGTTTCATGTTCTTCGCTTGTGCCTTACCTGATGTGCTCTGCAATAGGGTCAATCAGAACTTCTGTATCAGACCACGTGACCTTTTTCATTGCTCCAAAGTCCAATCTTCTACCAAATTGAAGTGTTTTCTTTTTTTGATTGGTCCCACCAACAAGGTGTATTTATCCCCAACCCTTACAACAAAAGTGATTTATACACTCAGTTTTTATGATGTCATTTCAGCAAGCTTTTAAATGATCTCCAGTCCACATTTGCTACACAGCGATGATGTTTCAGCTCTATTCTTCAAGGTTTTAATCATGTGTTGGAACGTGCTTAAGCCAATTCCAGTAATTTCAGCAATCTCCTTAGTTGTTTGTTCGCTTGTTGCAGGCCAATAAAACAGTCAAACAGAGAAAAGAGAAACTTCTTACTGCAACAGGCTTTAAAGATTTGTTGCCAGCTGAAATATATTAATCTGTAGTATTACAGATATATTACAGATATAATATATTAAACTGCAGTAATTATTCAGTCAAAGGCTCCTTAAGTACTGTATATGTTTATGTAAACCCAAATTGAAATGTTTTTTTGCCAAGAAGTGTAGTAGTATAGTATTGGTGATGGTGGTGATGGTACTAGTCATTATTGTCATTATTGCCCTAGTAACAGTAGGAGTTATAATAATAAGAGTAGTTATAGTAGGACTTTCATGGACTGTGAAAAGTATAAATTTTTTTGTTTGCATCCCAATTAGCACTAATGTATTTATGGATAACTTGTCCAGGAAAAGTAAAATTTAAAATATCTGCTTTTATTAATGCTGCGCATGTCCACCTGCATCGATTCTAGTTTCACAGTTCCTAAGGAATTTTCATTAATAATAATAATAATAAAAATTATGGTTAACTATCAGGCACTAAAAACATTAGAACCATGTTAACGCAAAGCACAGGTGCAGTTTTGGAATCCCATGATTGTACAGCTAAAAAAAAAGCCTAATAAAACTTTAAACTTCACTAAAACCTCTCCATGTCATCCCATCTCATATTTATACACATTGTAAATAAATAAAAAAAAGTAGCTCGTACCTTTTAAATGCCTCTTCTTTCGCACATACTGGCAGCCTACAGCCACGGTAAACATACACATGCACAGGAGCCCCACGCAGCAAATCAGCACCGCACATAGATAGACATCTGAAACGCAGACACAAAGCATGAAGTGAACTTGAACATGAACCGTAGCTTGAGACCTTTCAATGACCACAAGAGTTCCTCGTAACATAGTACTGTGGGGAGAAAGAGTGAAATTGACATTCTCGGGTTGTAAAAGAGAAACGTCCATGGATGTTGTATTATTTGGTGCTCTGCACTATTTTTATCCAGGACAGGATGTGTAAGAATAAATCCTGTGGCTTACCTTCAAACAGGCTCCAAAGCCCATCCTTGGCGTTGCTGGATGGAAGGAAGTGCACTGCAGAAAGCACAGGGAGAAATGTACACTCATCACTGCGGCTCCATAGGCCTGGTAATTGCATGGCACTCGTGGTTTAGTTAATTACAGGCCCCTGTGCCTAAGATGACAGTATGAAGGCTATCCCTTCCTATGGATGCTGCCGTTTTTGGCCGAGCAGCTTGTCATGGTAGACACCCACTGGAAGCCTCCGAAATACTCCTAAGCCCTGTCAGCAGCTGATAACAAGGTTTGCCAGACCCATAGATGGATGGAAACTTTGATGTATCAGTCTCATGTGCTGTTCATCATTTAGCAACGACTCCACTGTTGACTCAATTCTATAGGATGTACAATAATACAAGCATAAATCATATCCTAAAAGGTGCTTTAGATTTCTCTGAATTATTAGTTATTCATTATTATACACTTTGCTATAAAATCCATCAATCCAACAATCCATACCACATAAGTACAAAAATAACAGCAGTACACTTCTTCTTCTACTTCTTCTACTTCTTCAGTTCTTCTACTTCTTCTACTTCTTCAATGCCACAAGACTGATGCCACTGCCAGACAAATTGAATAACATTCATCGGCAATTATATACCAGTAAACTGGTGATAGCATGGGAACCTACACTGTAAACCCGCTTAAGTTGGCAAAACTCAAAATATTTGAGTTAATCAGTTACATCAATTTTTTAAAGTAATGATGTTTCCAATTTTAAGTAATCAGAACTATACATTTTTGAGTTTGTTGAACTGGTTGCAAATCAAATAAATTTTGGAATCGAACCCGGGTTTTTCACATGGCAGGTAAAACACCTACCAATGAGCCACCAGTGCTCTATAGAGTTTATGTTGGTGGGTTACTGTTACTTAAGTACTTACGATGACTTAAAATATCAAATTTGTTCAGCTAACTTGAAAAGTGGCATTTCTACAAACTCATAAATACTGTACCAAAAAGTTCTAAATACTCATCAAGGTCTATTCATTTGAACTAATTGTGGTTATTTAAGTTAACACTACTCAATGTGTTTAATTACTTTGAGCATTAGGGTTTACAGTGTACAGTAAGCCATGCATACAGGGACCAAAGGCCATCCCATCCAGTGCAACCCCACAGAAAAGCCAATGAATTGCTCAATTGCTAAAAAAAAAAAAAAAAAAGTAAATTCTGGCCTCAGTAGAACGGTACCAGAACACTCAGTGCATCACAGCCTGCTGCAGAGTTCAAGGTTGTTGATCGGGCCTCCAAATTCCCCAGATCCAAATCTGATCAAGCACCAATAGAATGCGCAAAATGCCACATCTCACCAGAGGTCTTGAGGTCCTGAGGTGCCAGAGATGCCCCGAGGGCACATGGGGAACTTCCACAAAATTGGGCTTTTGTGTTTTAATATTATAGCTGATTGATGTATATAGAAATTGGCATATTGAATGCTATGCTATACATGACTTACATAATAATGTATGAGATCAAATCAGATTTTTTTTGTGTGTTTGTAGCTGAAAGTGATTATATAAACCATGGGAATTTCATAACAATAAATGTAACTGAATTACAAATGAGTAAATCACATGGCATTTTGTTGCTTAATATTTCTTGAACTACTGTCAAGTTGCTTCATTATAAGAGGAATAAAAACTTTGGGATGTGCTGGGACACGGTATGTTCCCCCTTTTGGGTGGTAACACTCGCATTACTGTGCATTGGGCCAAATCCTCCATCTAATTATTTTTCATTAATATTGTGATATTGAGTGTTTTATTCCTTACATAATTAATATAAGAATAAGCCTAAACAGTAAAAAACTGATTAACCAGTTTCCAAAAAAAAAGTATAATGCACTTCAGAAATAACTTAAATTATTACTATAATTACTATAAAATAACTTAATTTTTTTTTACTACCACTACTACTACTACTAATAATAATAATTTACTTTTAATGTTATCATTAATGTATCATTGGTAATTTCATGCTTATTTTGATGATCAATATTCAATTAATATTTAAACTTTTAATCATCTTCTATCAAATAAAAATAATGACTGTTTTCCAGCAAAGTCTCAAAATTGTCAATTTGCATGAAATCCATTTGCGTAAGCCAATTAGTGTGCAAATGTACAACTGTAGCATTTTGTTCTGACCTCATTTGCATAAAATCCAACATTATACACTTTAAAATTCTTTTAAACACATTAAATTCGTCCAGTCTTCCCATAACCTCTATTGACACCAACCTCACTGTATCAAATCAGCATCTAATATTGCGTTTTATGTGATTTGTTTTTAAATAATGTATGAGGAATGTAGTGTCTTATTGAATTCAGTAATGACTATGTAAAAGAACAGTGCGCTTTCTCTAAAAACGGAGATCATAAGCCATGGTACATTTTTTGTTATGTATGTCACTATTCATGGCCTGCTTAATAATACACTTATTTTGGGTTTTAATTTATGCGTGACAGAATGAGAAAATGAATAGAGACTCTTTCTCTTCAGTCACACAGCACATATTTGCATGAAATGAGACCCAGACACTAAACGGTCTACCACAGCATTCATTCAGTATGAAGTCTGGAAACAAAAAGGAGATGCCAAAAGTCACTCTGGAAGACAGAGTCTCTCTCAAAGTGCATCAGTAAATGCAGCTGCATCATTTCTTTCTTTCTTTTTTTTATAGAGAATAATGCTGCATTCAAATGAAGGTTGTAATCTGTGACCTCGGACTAGGAAAAGTCGAAGAAAATGTCCATCAAACAATTTAAATGAGTTATGCTGTAACTTGATTTTGCTAGATTTGCTAGATGATTCAAAATACAGACTGTATGTATTTGCTTGTTGAGTCATCGTGGGTCACTGAGGAGGAAATATTATATATACAGTACAGCATTATTCACAGCTAACTGACAGCAACTGATAAACATGGAAACATCCGTGGGTTCTGCCCACTTTGTGATTGTGAGTGCATGAAGAAAAAAAAAATTATGTAACTCAGAGCTTCGGTAAACGGATAATTCAATGCAAAACTACATGAGAAAAAACAACTAAAACTTTAGTTGATTTTAAGAAAACAGCTAAAATATTTTTTTATTTAAATAAATCTTATCTTCAGTATCTTTATAATTTGTGACCCATTATAACATGTCGGATGTCTAATCACGTAGGTTCATCAATACTATGGCTGACAGAGTGCAATAAGTAAAATGTAGCATGTTTTTTATTTAGTCAAAAATCGTTTGATAAATACCTCATCTTCCTTTATAATGCAAACATTAATATAGCTCTTAAAGTAGAGTGACATGTCCTTTTTTTCAGCACAAAACATGGAATATGATGAACTGAATTAGACTTCTCAAATATGACTGAGCAAAAAACAAACAAACAAACAAACAAACAAACAAAACAAACAAACAAACAAAAAAAAAAAGGTCACAAAGGCAAAGAAATAGCACAGATAAAAATTATCATCTTTTCGTTTAATTGTTGTTTTTTGGTTGTTTCTATGACCAATAATAATAATAATAATAATAATAATAATAATAATAATAATAATATACTTATTTTGAGAGCTCTACATTTTTGAGACACCATCCCCATTTTCTGGTGTTAATAAAACTTACAGGTTATAAAAGTAATAATAACTTTTGTTCTAACGAGGATATCCAAAAACCCACATAAACAATTTGAAATCTGAAGCCTTGCCATTAGCACACACACACACTTTCATATACTGTAAGCACTTTAAAAAAAAATCATTATTCATCATTATATTTAAACTTTGCTGTATTGCCGGTAGGTATCTGTGACACTTGAGTTTTAAGGGGTAAAGAACTTCAATGAACACTTTCCAAACTGGGTACTCTAGTTGTGATAGAAACCTATGCATTTTTTCTCTATAAAACCAATTGCTAGTGTCACAAGAAACTCCTGAGGCTGAGGCTTGCCTTTGTCTATATCCTCATTTAAATTTAGACTCTTGTATACAAATAGACACTAATCAACAAAAATGATTTAATGTAATGAGTTATATATATGATATTCCTGAGTTTCTGTAAAATCAAGGCTGCACTGGCAGCTCTGTAACAGTACACAGTCAGTCATATTGACAGTCTGGCCAATCAAAATAGAGAAAGTCTAATATGATCAATAAAACTCAAATGTGTAAAAACAAATGTGTGAGGTAGTTTTGGAAAGTTTCTTTTTACATAATTTTAGAAGTAAAATATAGCTGAATAATGCATTCTAATTTTAATAAAATAAATAAATACAAAAATGTAATAATGCTTAAATGTCTACTCACTATGGAATTAGAATCGCTCCTTAGTTAAGTTGTTTGCTTGTCATCGCCAGATACTGTAGCTGCCATTTAATTGCGTTTGATTTGTTTCTGTTATTTTTCAAACTGTGTTTCATCAATGAATCTTGGTGAACAGAGGAGGTTTTATTGTCTACACTGCATTTGTGTCTATTAATGCCAGAGATCAGTGCAGTATCATGCAGTATCAAGGAAAGTCCCTACATTCACCCCACAGTCCCGTGTCAGCAGCACTCTGTGTGTGCACATTAGAGCAACCATGTCCCCGTTAGGATTCAAAAAAGTTTAGATTTTCACTATTTAGATGTTAGATGATTACTTTATTCCTTAGGTTATGTGCAGATGATGATGAGCCTTGTTTCATTGCAGTGGATCTGTAGTCGGTGCTACTCAAATAGACAGTCACAGTAAGGGTTGCGACCTTTGTCTTACAAAAAAATGTATATATTATAGCTGTGCACTGCAAAGAAATTACATTTTGACAAGTGAAAATATCTTTAATCCAACCAAATTTTATTTCTCAATAGAAAATTACCACAAACCAAATATAAAATAATTAAAGCCTATTTGAAGACATCTTTTGTTATTTTTAAGCATGTTACTTCTTGTTCATCTTCTATATAAATAAAGGAAAGGTTTTGTCTATACTCGCTCTTTTCATACAATGGAGGACCCGAAATCAGTCTAAAAAATATTCAATCGTTTTGTATATTTGTCTGTTTGTCTGTCCAGCCAAATCTTGTCGCAGCATCACTCAAAACTGGCTGGAGTTTTATTTAATTTTGGCAGTACTTAGGTTTTTGCCTGAAGTTAAACCTTTGCCAAGAATGAAAGCAAAGTGTTAAGTAGAATTGAAGTTAGTTTTGACAGCGCTTCGACAGTACTGCGCAAGCATCAGACTGTGGCCGCGTCTTAAATTGACCTCTGAACAGAATTTAATGAAACTTTTGCATTACTTGGATCTCTGCCTGAAGTTTAACCTGCACCATAAGTGAAATCAAAATGTTGAGTAAAAGCGACGTTATGTGACGTTATATAACAGTTATGTGCCGTATTTAATAATAATCTACTTTAACATAATCTACTAATAAACTACTTGCTCAATGTAAACAAACACCTGCACCAATAGATATTAATCAGAAAAGCTGAATATAATTAATGTCATTACCATTTAATTCCTATTAAAATACCATTTAATGAATTTTAACCCACTGGAGTCATTTTAAGACAAAACTTAATCTTGACTTTTGCGATTTCTCATCTGTGATTCACTCCACGATTACCAAACAGGGAGTATACTGTATTTGGCTGGTGATGAAAGAAGTACAACTTAGCGTAAATGAGTCGTAAGATACTCAAACTTACAAAATGTTACTTCTTTGTATTAAGAAGTTAGGCAGAGGTAGCAGATAAAGATGTTGAGGTTCTCTTTGGGAGTGAGAAGGATGGATCGAATCAAGAATGAGTCCATCAGAGGGACAACCCATGTTAGATGTTTTGGAGAGGCCAGATTGAGCTGGTTTCGACATGCTCAGAGGAGAGACTGTGAATATATCAGTAGAAGGATGCTGGGGTTGAAACTGGCAGGCAGGAGGTCTAAAGGAAGACCAAAGAGAAGATTTATGGATGCAGTGAGAGAGGACATGCAGTTGGTTGGTGTAAGAGAAAAGGATGAGGAGGACAGGGTTAGATGGAGGCAGATGATTCGCTGTGGTGACCCCTGAAAGGTAACAGACAAAAAAACAAAGAAGAAGAATGAAGTTAGGTGGAGAGTTGTGCTGTACATAAAGACACGCAGACATGATCGTGGGCTTCAACTGGAAATAATAATATTACTGACTACACTAAAAGCTGATCAGCTTATTTTTAGCTTTAATCTTTTAACACTTTCTACAAACTTTTTTTTCCTGTCATCAGTTATACTATTTTGGAAGATAATTTAGCTTCCTCTAATAAATTCATGCTTGAAGAGAACACAAAATTTTACAAAAAAGTAGTAAAATTCATCTATAAATAGTCTTCCTAATTTCATATTAGTTTCATTATAATCTAATATTTAGAAATTGTTAATTAATTTGGTATTTTTGCCTGCTAAGGCATATTTTACAGTGTATATTAAAGCATATATAAAAGGACATAATGTTTTCTGGTAAATTACAGATATTTTCTAGGACAGATGAAAAAGGGACAGGCTCAAGAAAACAGAGACAGATACAGTAGCAACCCTAGTCACATTCAAAGCTTAGAGTTGATTGAAAAGAGCTAAAAGACAAGCTCTTGTTGAAAGCATGAGAGTATTTAATTCATACGCCGCAAATATGACTGTCAATTTATTGTGCACAAATTGTGCAATCTTCAAAATGTTTTCCTGGGATTGGCCAAAACACAACCACCTCCATCACTATAGTACTCACTATATTACTAGTGTTTACAGAAGGTGTTCGTACTATTTACAAATATTGTTCAAAATGCAGTTTTGGTCAAAAAAAAGTCTTGCATTCATGGGCATAGTGGAGGAAACAAAATGTACATCTGTACATACAGTAGCAGGTTTCTACCAGTAAGGAGAAAGTTTTAATATCTTGCTTCAACAACAGGCAACAGGTGATTGATTTCTCTAGTGGTTTGGTTCTGTATGATGTATCCAGGAGTGTTCTGTAGTGTGGGCTGCTGGTGGATCTATCCGTCCGTCCACTGATTCTGCATTTTAGCTGGGAGAATTCTGACTGTGGGGCGGCACTGTGGCTTGGTGGGTAGCACTGTTGCCTTGTACCGTCAGGGTCCGGGTTCGATTCCAAATCGCATTGCAAATCTGGTTTCCTCACATAGTACAAAGACATGGAGATTAGGTTAACTGGCGTTCCCAAATTGCCATTAATGTGTGTCTGAGCATGTCTATGTGTGATTGACTGGCACTCTGTCCTGGGATAGGCTCCAGACCCCCCCGAACACCCTGTATACAGGATAAAGCACTATAGGCAATGATTCCGACGGTTTCACTGTTCATGTTTTCTATCACACTAAGGCTGCTTAAGTAAATTGTTTAGTTAAATAAAAATCTCAAATTGAGTTCCATTCCTTCACAAAACCCTGTTCCACAATGGGTTGTTATTCAGCCCACAAATGCTCTTGGTGTGTTTTGCTTGTACAACCAAAAATGTAGACCTCAAAAATAGATATTGTTTAGATCATGCAGCCTTTCATGGGTGTAACTTTGCTTCCTGCGTTTCTTACTCAGAACGCCCCCTTGTGTTGTTACCCTGCCCACTAACATTATTGGGCTTCCCTCCACCCTCTCTGCTCCTACAGTATGTACTTAAATCCCAACCACATCCTCTGTACCACAGCAAACTCCCACACACACGCACACACACACACACACACACACACACACACATGCAAAAAAAAATTTATAATAATAATTATAATAATAAAAACCTAACAAAACTTCTTACAGCTTCTTGACACTACTTCACATCACTCAGGATCAGATCACTTTTTTTATTTGACTCTTTCATTAAAAACATCTAACCCAGATGTGTTAAAGGTCATGTACTGTATTGTACATCACTGCTGTTTGTTCAGTCTGCTTAAACATTGTTAACGAGAGTAAAACCAAGAGTTTTTCCTGGTTGTTAAAGGTTGTGTTGCCTTGCACCTCCAGGGTCCGGGTTCGATTCCCGGCCAGGTTCGATTCCCATCTCTGTGTGCATGGAGTTTGCATGTTCTCCCCGTGCTTGGTGGGTTTTCTTCGGGTACTCCGGTTTCCTCCCACAGTTCAAAGACATGTATGTTAGGTTAATTGGCATTCACAAATTGGCCGTAGTGTGTGAATGAGTGTGTGAGTGTGTGTATGTGTATGTGTGTCTGTGCCCTGCGATGGATTGGCACCCTGTCCAGGATGTACCCCGCCTTGTGCCCTAAGACTCCTGGGATAGACTCCAGGCTCCCCGTGACCCTGAATACAGGATTGAGCGGTATAGACGATGAGTGAGTGCGTGAGTGACTGAGTGAGTGAGTGTTACAGGTTGCAGAACAATCCTAGGATAAAATAAAGGACATGATGTAATGCAGCCTGATGATAATGGTTTATGGACCAATCAGAATAGTTCACTTGAATGTGGTGTACAGTAGCTTATGATTTAATAATAATTGCATAATTTCTGGTTTAAATGGTTGCTATGCCTCATGAAGGTTGATTAAAATGTTGAAAGATTTGTATGTTGACATTAAAGCATTGAATATGGCAGAATTTAGAAGCTTTACCTTATGTTAGAAGCTAGTTGGCGCATGTCTAGTCTATAACATTCACCGCCCCTTTTCTGCCTTTTATACACATATACAGTAGGTACTGTAGGTTTCACTGTTTTTGTAACCTCCATGTTTTGTAATTGAATAAAGAGAGACACTATATATATATCATTTCTTTCCTTTTTCAATACAGATTGATTATATTTTTCATTAAGCAATCATGTGACAATCTTGTTAACTTTAGGCCTTATTTGTCAAATATACATTACTGCACATTAAAATTCTTTATTCACATATCCCAGTGTAAGTGGGGTCAGAGCACCCAGTCAGCCAAGACACAGCTCCCCAGGAGCAGATAGGATTAAGACCCTTGTTCAAGGGTCCAGCAATGACATCCTGGCAGAGCTGGGGCTTGAACCAGTAACCTACTGATCACTCGGTGCCTTAACCCTCTGAGCCATTGTCCTCCTCCCTAAGCCACCTTTTCCCCCTCTGAGCCACCACTGTCCCGCCACTGTTTAGACACTCTGACTGCTGGGTAGATCCACACCTCACCATTGGAGATCATCTTCTCCCAGGCATGAACAAGACACCTAACTGTGATTGTTGTGTCATCTAAAAAAAACTACACCATGGGCTAAACACACTAAGGTTCATTTCAAATGGATTGAACACAGTATATGGAACCTTAAAGCCCAAAAAGTTCAAACCACAAGACTTGCCAGGTTCTTGAGCAGGGCCTGGAGCACCTCTGGCCAAAATGTGTCTGCAAAATGATTGAATCAGAGTCTTACCTTTAAGTTCCGTAGCTGCTGTGAAGTTGGCAGACGATTTCCATCTTTCCTGCTGCTTCTTAAACTCCTGCACTTTGCAGCTGTACAAGCCTCTGTCATGTCTAGTAATGTTGATGATCAAGAGGTTGTAGATCTTGCCCTGCTTCACTACTATTAACTTAATCTTGGGAGTGGGGAAACTCTTGCTGTAGTTTCCATAGAATTTGGCCCTCCTCGTGTTCACTTTGGCAAGGAGCTGCTCGTCGCCTCCAGACGCGGGATGGAAAATCCAGCGTAGCGCTAGAGCCATGTCTGATTTGTGCTGCTGGTTCACCTGACATGAAAGAGTGACGTTCTCACCCTCGACCGCCACCAGGAACGGAGATGGAGTGACCGTGGCATTAATGGCTGTGCAAACATCTGGAGATATGGAAACGTTTAGCTAGGTTAGATGATATTTAAATTAAAGTGGAGGAAACAAGTAGAAAAAGTGAAAATGCCTGAAAATTGAGGTGAGCGTGGGTGAGAGGGGATTACACATTTCAATATCTGAACATATTTTTAGTCCCAGGTGAGCTAAATAGTCATTGTTCATAAGGATGAAATACATTTATTTTTGACAATTAAAAAATATATACTTTCCATATACTTTTCATACCATAAGCACATGCCAGAATATGATTTAAACACTATGATTCACATTTCCTTTGAGAAACTTAAAAAAATATATCAGTGGATATACACTGAAATAGTGGTATATAACCATATTAACTGAATAATGCAAACAACAACAACAACAACAACAACAACAACAACAACAACAACAACAACAACAACAACAACAACAACAACAAAACATCCAAGCATCACTTCTGTTTTTTTTTCTCTCCAGAATTCATCATTTATTTATTTAATGTTCTAAAATATTAAATATGAACACAGACTATAGATTGTTTTTTGGTTTTGTACAGTACATCAGACACATATGAACATTATGAATAAGTAATAATTTCATTCACAGTCTCGTGTCTGTCTACTGTCTTGTGCTCAGACATCTGGCTTTTCCATTTAAAAGCTGACATTTTTCCGCAGACGGTAAGCACTTTCTTTTTTTAAGCCAAAGAAGTAAACACAGGATCCTGAAAGTGCCCTAATGCTCCGATTCCATTAATAGCAACAGGTATTATGGTTACATACACCTACACCAGTATGAATTTGGCTCGAGCGTCTGAGTTACAGTGTGGTAAATACAGTATTCTGGTTAGGGAGGAGTCACAAGCCACAACAAAGTCAACAGCAAGAGAGTCACTTTCTGCTTTAGGAAAGTCTTTCTGTGGAGCCGTTCATGCTTTTGGAGAGTTTATATGAATAAGTTTAGCAGTGCCAAGCGAGAAGTGTTTTGATTAAGATTCTAAGTCTCATGAGTTTCAGTGAGGTTTAAATTGAACAGCTTCAGACGGATCCACAGAACCAAACCAAAACTCAAACGATTCGGTTAATTCACTAAGGGCCCATTTAACATTTAGTGGCCCGTTTAATGCCATTAAAACATTTCATTCACTACAAACTCTAGCACAAGCGTATATTTTTATATGATATTGTTTATTTTATATCAGAACGTGCTTACCTCTGAAGAAGACACTAGTCAGGAAAACTGTTAACCCTGCACAGATCTTCATTCTCCAGTCTGACTGGCTCCATAAAAAAGTTGAGTGTTGCCACAGAACGGCGCCTCGTCCAGTCTCTTTTCTTTTCTCCCTTTTTTTCACTCTGAAACCTGAGTCAGGGCATGTTCTGATTCTACTTAGTCTACACCCTCGCTCCTCCTCCTATTGCTCAAACACAGGCATCTCTCTCTGTCTCTCACACACACACACACACACACACACACACACACACACACACAGTGCATTGCCCTCAGTAACCCTCAATGACTTTCTCTTGCATGGCAGTTTAGTTAAAGCCTACCTTACTTTTGGTTTTGGAGAGCAGTCCAGGAACAGAGTTGAAGCTCAGTTCAGCTTTGCTGCTGCCGTCAGTGACCATCACGCCGTGACCTCGCAGCGTAAAGTTTAAGAACAGAAAGTTAAGACTGTATCTGTGGGTGATCAGTGACAGAGCTGAGCGTCCTGGCAATAGTCTCCCCATCTGGTAAATCTTTTATTGTAGTCCTATTTACTCCACGTAATTCTTAAAAATGAGGTTTTATTGCCATTTTGTTTCATTTTCATGCATTTAACACTAAAAATCTATATTGACACATTTCAAACAACAATCTCCTTTTACAAAAGTATTTGCTGACAGCGGCTGCATTTTATTTTAAACCCCAGTTAAAAATCAGTATAAAAAACACAGTAACAGGCGTATAGTTTTTTTTGAAGCATTAAATTTAATCCTAATGATTTACTCTATATTTTTAAATGAATAGTTTTAATTTAATATTCGTGTTACATGATTAGACTTCAATATCACAATATCAGAAATAAAAAAAAAAACCTTTTCACTTTCTTCAGGAATCAAAGATGTGGGGGGTAAGTAAATGTTTCAGAACCTAAAATTGTAAAGCTGTCATAGATAACTTGTGAAAATTAATTAAAAAAAAATTACATTTTAAATTATTAAGCAAAAATGCTGTTTTAGAGGGGCTGCAATATTTATATTAAAGTTATTTACCTGAAACATGTATGTCCCAGACCTGTGTCTAACCTGTCTCTGTGTCTTAAACCTTCCAGAACATTCCAAGATGTTTAAGCTTCCATTTACTAAAAACTATGGTTCTGGCCTCCTATAGATTTTCACACCAGTGATTACCCTGGGAACACCATAAATACACCCTGAGAATGAGCTCCTTTATAGTACATAGTGTATTTATGGCCTCTGGGACTCTTCGGATTTCTACAGTCACCTTGGAACAGCAAATACTGGAACAGCAAGTCCAATTATTTCGTTTTCCCTTTACTGAAGACATTTTGGTTTGAGATGAAAAGATAAATATGAGGCGATGGATCAGAGCTTCAGCTTTTATTTCTCAATATTCTCATCTAGATATGGTTAAAAAAAAAAAACACCATTTGTTTAAACCCACCCATTTTTTCAAGTGATCAAAAATATTCTCTGACATGTTGGCCAGGTGTGTCCTGTCAGATACTGTAGATTGTTTAAACCGTTATCAGCTCTGAATGCCAGATTTAGTTTCAATCATTGGTTTTCCCTCTTATAATGCCAAGAAGATTACCAGAGAGCGTTCTGTGGGAGAAAAACCTGAGAAAAAGAGAAACACTAGTGGCATGGGCGATACAACAAATTGGAATTTTCCAAAATCGAAAGAAACTTAAAACCGGACGTTGAAAAGGTCAGCCAATGAAAACTTCAACTTCAAAAAATGAAAAAAACCTTTGTGAGAACTGTAAAAAAAAAAAAATCCAAAAACTACAGGCAGTGACGTCACCAGCAACCTCCACAGGGCAAGGGTGAAGTTATCACAATCAACCGTTTGAACAAGACTACAGGAGGAGAACTGTGGAGGCCCACACCGCAGGATGCCGACCACTCATCAGCACTAAGAAGAAAAGACAGACTGAAATGTGCAAAAAAATACAAAACAGTTTTTGAGCCAAGATTACCCTTTACCAACCAAAGTGTGGAGAAAGAAAGGATCTGCTCATTAACCAAAACATACAAGCTCATGAATCAATCAAGTGGTGTGTTGTGCAGTGCTTGCATGGCTGCTTCTGGAATGGACTTCCTAGACTTTTTTGATGCTCATCATGGTAGCAGAACATTCTGTCTGCATCCAATCTAATGGGTAACCAGAAGGGGAACAGAAGGAAACCCCAAAAGCCAGCAAAAACTTTGTGTAGCAATGTTAACTATATACAGAGTCAGACAGAAAATACAGTATGTACACTTCAGGAAAAGAAAACCTTGTATAAATAATATATAAATAATCATTTTATACTAAATTAATTGATATATACAGGTGTTGGACAATGATACTGAAACACCTGGTTTTAGACCACAATAATGGTCTATGGTGTCGGGCCTCCTTTTTGCGGCCAGTACAGCATCATTTCGTCTTGGGAATGACGGATGCAAGTCCTGCACGGTGGCCAGAGGGATTTTAAGCCGTTCTTCTTACAGAATAGTGTCCAGGTCACTACGTGATGATGGTGGAGGAAAACGTTTCCTGACTCGCTCTTCCAAAACACCCCAAAGTGCCTCAATAATATGTAGATCTGGTGACTGTGCAGGCCATGGGAGATGTTCAGCTTCACTTTCATGTTCATCAAACCACTCTGTCACCAGTCTTGCTGTGTGTATTGGTGCATCATCATCCAGATACACGGCGCCGCCTTCAGGATACAATGTTTGAACCACTGGGTGCACATGGTCCTCCAGAATGGTTCAGTAGTCCTTGGCAGTGACGCGCCCATCTAGCACAAGTATTGGGCCTAGGGAATGCCATGATATTACAGCCTAAACCATCACTGATCCACCCCCATGCTTCACTCTGGACATGCAACAGTCTGGGTGGTACAGTCGCTTCTTTGGGGCTTCTCCACACCATAACTCCCCCGGATGTGGGAAAGACAGTGAAGTCAAATACTTAAATTTAGCCATGAAACCAACAACACTAAACTGACCAGTGTTTCAGTTTCATTGTCCAACCCTGTACATTACTGTATATATAAAAAAATAAATAAAATAAAAAATATTTTCCTGAAGTGTGTTTACATTTTCTTTTTGGCTGTTGCTGCACATATAGTTTAAGATACAAGTTTACTTTTTGGGAGATGTGTGTAAAACTCAAAAAACTAACACAACATTTCATAAAAACAACATCCTACCAACAGTCAAACATGGTGGTGGTGATGTGATGGTCTGGAGCTTTGCAGCTTCAGAACGATTCGCCATGGACCCATGAATTCTGCAGAAAACCATGAAGGAGAATATCCGGCCATCACCCTAATTGCAGGGTGGCACAACCAGTTATAAGGTTTAGGAGGCAATAGCTTTTTCACTTACTGTAGGACCAGGTATGTTTCAACAGCTTTTTCGGATACAATTTTTCAATCTATAAATAATTCACCAGAAGCCTTATGAGTACAGTAAGCTGATACACAGAGGAGCTGAATAGTAGAGTGTAGACTGCCCTCTTCTGGGTAAAGTATGATATTACAGTAAATGTACTGTACTGTACATGGCCATCTCTTCAGCTTCCAAAAGTGCAGAAACTTAAAATAGTAAACACACGGGCTATTGATCTATACTGAAGTGTTTTTTTTTAAAAGACTAATGTGCATCTTTCTTTCTAACTCTCATAACATTATTTCAAGGGTATTTATACGAGTGGTATAATTTTAGGTCTTTCATGGAAACTAAATGTCCCTGCAGTGAAAACAGTTTTGTGTCTTGCATGTAAATTGAAGTCACTGTTATGGAAATGATTTCCATTTATTAAAAAAGAAAACTTTTGAAGGAGCTTGTTTCATGCTTAAACCTTTATGAAACTGCATTTGTTGCAATGGCTATCCATGAAGGATTGCATGTACTGTATATGATTTCTTTAATAGAAATAAGAGTATAACATTAAAGGCATTACATATGTTACATTACATAACAAAACAAACAAACTAAAAAACCCCATAAAACTCTGTGCTGATCCATAGCTCACTCCTCTTGTGACCAGGTTTTGCTTCTGTGATCAGGTCCTGTTTTCAGCATCAATACTCCTAAAAGGAAAAAAAGAAAAGTGTTCATACCATAGTGTTTATACTATCAGTGAAATAACATTTATAATATATAAAGATTTAAGCAATAGAGAAAGTGAATAACTGTTTACCGTGAAAATACTCTTACTGAATCTTCTAAAGAAACAACAAATCCTAATATTAGACTGGAGAATGATAGTATGTTACATGTTAAATATGCACTTCATGATGTGTAATGAACTCGCCTGATTGCTCATTGTCCAGCATGTGTCTTTTAATCATGTAGATCTTTATTGCGAGGAAGCAGACAGAGAGAAATATACCAACTCCTATTCCTATTGCTGCGTATTTCACTTCTGAGACTTAGGGAAAAATTAAGAGATTCATCATTTTAAAGAACCAAGAGGACCGAACTGAAAGTGTTGTAGCCTTCGGTAACTATACATGATGTAACCTATGGCATGAGAATGGATAAATGCATGTTTATATCAGTGGAATGAATATCAGACAGCTGATGTGGTTTCACTTACCTGGTTCTTGTACTGGAGATGGGTCATCCGCTCTTACTCGTATGAAGAGTATGACTACAAGACAGTACACATCCAAATTACACTACACTATTGTTATTTGGGGCATTGAAATGCAAATAGCATGCTTTAGATGAAAACAGGAAGTTTGGTTTTATGTAGAGTGGAGCGAGGACTAAGATAAGATCTATGTTATGTGCTGCTACACACTTTTCACTCGTGTCTGGTTTATTTCAGGCAGTGACGCATGAGCAGCACCTTTTCCTAAACTGTACGAACGATATTATATTTAATTAATGCTGAGGGAACGTCATCCTTTTAAGATTTACACTTTTTATCTCTTTTTCAAATTTTAAAATGGATTCAAATGTTGAAATTTGTCATGGTGAAATCATTGTCATGTTGAAATGATAACCCTCAGGGATCCTAAGCACTTTGGAGAAGGTTTTCACTCTGCATAGCTCTTTATTTTTCTGCTTGCATTTTTCCCTCCACAGCATGATGCTGCCACCACCATGTTTAAATGTAGGGATGGTTTAAAAAAATTGATGCCCGGTGCCTGATTTTCTAATTCTAAATTGTTCAATAGGTGGCAAGGCGGCGTACTGCTTAGCACTGTCACATTGCACCTCAAGGCTCCAGGTTCGATTCCCGTCTCTGGGAATGTGTGCATGGAGTTTGCATGGTCTTCCTGTGCTTGATGGGTTTCCCTTCGGATACCCCAGTTTCCTCCCACAGTCTAAAGAAATACATATTAGGCTAATTGGTGTTCCCAATTTACCCGTAGTGTGTGAATGTTGACCAGAGGTCCTACCGCAGTCATAAAAGATGGGAATAAACACAATGGTCACCATTGGCCTCCCCGGTTCCTAGTTGGACTACAGTGGTTCCTAGATGCATGGAAGGAAATTGTTCAATATTTGTGTCTTCAGAACAGAGGATTTAACTTCACATGGTCTGAGAGTCCATCAAGGGCTTTGACTCTACCCAACTAATGGAATGCTGCAGTGATGGATGTCCTTCTGCAAATCTCCACAAGTAAACTCAGGATCCCGTTTATAGTGACCCTTGGGTTCTCGGTTTCCTCTCTGACCAAGGCCCTTCATCAGCATTTCCATTCCCATTACTCAGCTTGGCTGGGCAGCCAGATCTGGGAAGACTGTTGGTTGTTCAATATCCTTCCCTAGATCTGTGTGTCTCGTGGGTCTAAGGATGATTCTCTCTATCTCACGGCTGTGTTTTCACTCTGACATGCACCAGACAGGAGTGCGCCTTTGCTAATCATTCATTCATTCATTTTTCTAGACCACAGGGTGAAGAGCCTTTCCCAGGAGACCTCAGCACGAGGCGTGGTACACACTGGACAAGGTGCTAATCCAACATTTCTTAATTTTTTTCAATTAATTCAATTAGGCGCTTCAGACAAGTACTAGGAGTAGAATGCAAACACCTGTTTTTACTTTGCCATCATCGAGCATTATGCATAGAATCATAGAAAAAAAAATGAATCCATTTAAAAATGAATTTGATACATAACAAAATGTGGAAAACCTTCTGTAGGCACTGTACATCTGTGTGACTGTAGTTTATTCACACACTTCAGGACGCACTTTATCCTGGTCAGGGTGGCAGGGATCCGTGCTACACTAGTTTATTACAGGGGTCCATACGTACACATTTACACACTCATTCACACCTAGTGGCAATTTGTTGCACTCAGTCCTCCTTCGGCTTGTTTTCGAGAGGTGGGAGATAAAACCGAGAACCTGGCAGAAACTACGGTGGCCGAGAAGTGCAAAACAAAATAACAAAACCAAAATCAAAATATCAAATTAAAAAACAAAATAACAAAACCAAAAACAATTCAACAAATCAGAAAACACAACGACATATCCAGAAACAAAATACCAAATGAGAAAACACACAGACAATTCAGTCAAACCGGAAAAGGTAGGTATAGTTTGCAAATGAAATTCTTATCGCTGATTGGAAGAGACATCTGTCACTCAAAACATACAAGAAGTACCGTCAAGTGAAGTCAAATTTATTTTTAAAGCGCATTTAACACAACTTAGTTTACCAAAGTGCTGTTCAATTCTAAAATACTAAAAAATAATCCTTAAAAGAAAATACATCGAAATGCCCGTGAGACTGCAGTACTTCCTGTATATTTTGAGTGACAGATGCTTCGTCCAATCAGCGGTGAGAATCAACATGCTTGGTTTTCGAATTCAATTCTTACCGCTAATCTTGAGTGGCAGATGTTTCGTCCAATCGTCCAGTGGTAAGAATGTCATTGGCAAGCCACACCTACCTCTTTCAGCTTGTTGATTCTTACCGCTGATTGGATGAGACATCTGTCACTCAAAATATACAGGAAGTACTGCAGCCTCACAGACATTTAGACGTATTTTCATTTAAGGATTCATTTCAGTATTTTACTTTGGTCAACTAAGTTGCATTAAATCTGCTTTTAAAATAAGTTTGACTTCGCTTGACAGTACTGCTTGTTTTGAGTGACAGATGTCTCTTCCAATCTGCGCTAAGAATTTATTTCGCGAACCATACCAACCATTTCCGGTTTAACTGAATTGTCGTTGTGTTTTCTGATTTGGTTTTGGGTTTTGTTATTATTATTATTTCTTTCAATTTGTTGCTTTGTTTTGGGTTTTGTTATTTTGTTTTTGGGTTTTGTTATTTTGTTTTTGGGTTTTGTTATTTTGTTTTTGGGTTTTGTTATTTTGTTTTTTAATTTGTTATTTTGTTTTTTAATTTGTTATTTTGTTTTTTAATTTGTTATTTTGTTTTTGGGTTTTGTTATTTTGTTTTTTAATTTATTATTTTGTTTTGGGTTTTGTTATTTAGTTTTTTAATTTGTTATTTTGTTTTTGGGTTTTGTTATTTTGTTTTTGGGTTTTGTTATTTTGTTTTTAAATTTGTTATTTTGTTTTGGGTTTTGTTATTTTGTTTTTGAATGTTATTTTGGTTTCTGTTTTGTTATTATGAACCTATTAGTTCATAGCTAATTATTCATCACCTTCAAGAAAGGTTAATGAGTTTAAGAGGTTTTATCATGAGGTTTAAGGAGTTTAATGGATTAAGATCCTAAATCATTGGTTCACTGTCATATGAGTCTCATCATTTGGTTTATATCGAGCAGATAACATAAAAGTGGAATAGATGGAGGTCCACATGGTCCACCAGGTCACTTGCTATCAACATGCTCATCAGTGATTGGTTTTCATATATTAAAGGCCAATAAATCCACCAAAAGTCACATCTTATTCGGCTGTTTTTAAACATTGGGGTCACTGCCAGATATGACTGTTTCCAAATTTTAACCAGCGCAAACTGCATGAATAGTGTCTGCCGCTGTGGAGCAAAATCAAGCTCAGATTAAAGGTATACAGTAATGTACGTGCTCTGACATCCCTGATTATTCAAATAAGATCCATATGAGATTTCTGGTAACTACCAGAAACAGAAAAATTATCATACCGTATATATTGTTCTTTGATACATTTTGTGTCAGTCAGGGTGTAAAGCTACAGTATTTGCTCCCCATTGAACCTCAGCTTGAATCACAGAATTTTACTCCTTGAAGTCACCATGATCATGTCCCCACTGGATTATGTGCTCATTAAGTCTATTATCATTTTATACACAGTGCATTATTTCTACTAGACTCGATCCAGATTATTTAGCTTGAATGGCTGCACTAATTTACCCAACAATGCACCTGCTCAGTTGTTTGCTATGCAAGAAACAAAATAAGGTAAAAAAAAAAAAAAAGATAATTACTTACCAACAATGAAAACAAATGTAACGACATGGGAATGTCTGGAAAGGTTGATCATATTTAAACACATTTAGTAAAAGTCTCTCTAAAGCGTGCGTTCTTGAGAAATGAAGCCATTTCCTGTTCATGTACTTATGTAGTTTTCAGATCAAAGGAAGAGATAAAAATTCTTTGATGCTGTGGCTTTAGATTTTTCGACCCAGTTTTCTGAGCACAGTACGCAAATAAAAGACTTGATGCACGTGTGGCTGCACAGCACAACTCAGCGCCACCAGCTTTCTGAGAAGATTACTCAGTTCTGTGGTCATGAAGCAGATGTGATTTAATGTATGTACTGAAGTACTCGGATTTAATAAGCTTGGCATACTCTGCAGCACAAGTGTGTGTGTGTGTGTGTGTGTGTGTGTACAGTATATGTGTGTGTGTGAGGGGGTGGTTGTGTGTGTTCTCAAGTCAATGTATGTAAGATTTATTTTAGTTGGATAGACTCCTTTTTGACAACCCAGCCTGAACTAATACGGAAGCCAAGCATATGAAACCCTTCTGAGAACTGTTGTTGCCTTTGTTTTGAAACCCAAGCCTGTTTAAGAGGGACACTGGATAAGACTTGATGTGTGAGGTTTGCATAAGCTGTTTACACAATCATACATTTCAAAAGTGATTTCCAAGTGGCATCAGGTATGGGTTAATGACCTGTAGTAACATGCTTGGCAAAAAGAGCTGGAGAATTGTATAAACATGAATAATCACATTTGTTGGCTATTTTCAAGATAGAATAAAAAACATGAGATGCCATTTCAGACATTTTTTTTTCAAGACATATTCCATCAAAAAATATTTGTGTCCCAACTTTGGCATATAATTATTTGTTTATCTTCAGGAGTCACTTTACCCAGGTGAGGTCATGATGCCAAGCTCAGGATCGCTGTGTGTGAGGTGGGAAGGCACCCTGGACTGGAGTCTATCGCAGCACTCCATGCTTACAGTATAGTCTTTCACACCCAGGAACAAAGAGAAGCTTCACATGACTTTGGTATGTTTACTTTGTCTCCTTTGATGGCCATGTACCTGTAAATAGTAGGACTAGGGCAACCTACTTCTATTTAAGAAACACAGATGAGAAGAAATATACATCCACCAGCACAGCTGGACTGGAACAACAACAACAACAACAAAAAAAAAAATCAGCCCATGTTTTAAATTTTTTTAATTATTATTATTTTTTTTGTAATTTACTTCAAATAGTAAAACTCTCATATATTCTACATTTAATGTAAAGCGAAATATTTAAAGCCTTTTTTTGTTTTAATTTTAATGATTACGGTTTGCAGCTCATGAAACATTCAGTATCTCAAAATATTAGAATATTTCCTATTTCCTATATAAGATTTAGAAAAATCAGAATACAGAAATGTCCAACTTCTAAAAAGTAGTATGTTAATTTATGCACTTAGTATTTTCTTTTGTGTGATTGATCTTAGGAAATGTTTTTATATATATTTTGAGATATTGTTTTTTTTCTCCATCTCAAGTAATCATAAAAAAAAGTTTAAATAATTTACTGGTTTACTAATGTAAAATATATAAGCATATTAAAAATACATTAATTACAAAAAACATTCCACAAATTTATTGAGATGTGCTGTACACACACACACACACACACACACACACACACACACACACACACACACACACACACACACACACACACACACACACACACACACACACACACACACACACACACACACACACACTAGCACAAGGCTACATCCCTTTTCCCTCCCTGCGAGTCCATGTTATGATGAAGCTGTATTTTTCTGATTTAATGACCCTCTCCTCCTCATTCAGCCTGTCACTCTGGCCATCATCATCTCTTGCAGTACACTGCTGCTCTTCTCCATGGCTCTTCTACTGTACATCATGATGATGAGAGGCTACAGCTGTCCCTATCACAAATGTGTCTTAAATCTTTGCACAGTTGGTGGCATCCACATCCCAACATTTATACTTTCTCTAGCATAGGTTTTCCTCACCATCTTTTCACTTATGTCTGTCCAGTTTTACACATGAGACTAAAAAGAAGGTGGAAGTGCTGGGACGAAATGATTTTATATAGGCAGAGCAAGATCGCTCTGCCTGTGGTGCCATTTGATTGGGCTTATGCTGTCAGAATAGAAGACCAATCAAATGGGCCACTGTCCCTGCATGATACTCCAGTCCTTAATTAAAAAATATCAGCTATGTATTATCATAATAATCGATAATGTATCAGCCCTGGAGTACATCAGACCATGTATCTAGCCCTTATTACCAGCCATGTTAACGTCTGCACATTCATGCATTTATCCAAACAGCCAATCATGAGGCAGAAGCACGAGCCATAAAATCATGCAGCTACAAGAGCTTCAGACGATGCTCGAATCAAACAACAGAAATCTCACAGTGACTTTGAACCGGGCGCATTGTTGCTTTGAGTGTTTGAGAAACTGCAGATCTCCCAAGGGGGGTTATCACACATGCAGTGGGTAATTCTGTGGAATCCTTAAGAGATGGTAGTGAATGAAAATCCCAGGAGATCATCACTTTCTGGACTTGATTTCCTTCACAATCAGCCCTTTCACCCCATCATTACAATGATTATTAATCATCCAAAACAGAAATTTGAAAACCTAAAATCCTGCAATCTGTTCTTCTATTTCACTCTAAACAAATGACAAATCAGTTTACTTGTATCATTTACATAACATGGGACTCAAAATCGTAGAATAATAACATACTGTAGTGTTTGTCGCCAACTATCACATGATTAATTTGAAGAAATGAATGATGTTCACGTCTCCATCCACCTGGCAATCACATTAACATGGCAGACTCGGAAACCTCCTGCTTTCACTCGGCACTGTTTATAATCCCAGCATCTGTTTTCCACCAAAAATGCTGATCATGCCATTGGGGGCAGGGTGACAGGGCTTTTAAAAGGCAGCACTTAAACAGGTTGGAGACATAGTGAAGAAATATAAATTATGATTTATGATCCTGTGATTAAATTTATTTTGGACGTTAATTTAAACCATATTTTAGTAAATTTGTAAAATTGTACTTTGGCAGCTATATATATATATATATATATATATATATATATATATATATATATATATATATATATATTAACATGTACAAGGGCTCAGGATTGTGCAATATAGAGTGACGTATCCTTTTGTCAGCACAAAATATGATGGCAATATGATGAACTGAATTTTATTTCATTTTAACCAACTATACAAACATAATTGAGCAAAAAAGAAAAGAAAAGAAAAGAAAATGGGTCACATGGGCAAAGACATACAGTAGCACAGATACACATGATCATGTGTTTTTATGCTTATTTACGGTTGTTACTATGACCAAAAATAATAATTTTAAGAGTTCTACATTTTTGTGACGTCATTCCAATATTCTGGTAGTGGTAATATTTACATGTTATAAAAAGGAATGATAACTTTCGTTCTACCTGACATATCCGAAAACCCAAATATTGTACTCAGTTTGATGTCTGAAGCTTCCCTGTTAACACAAACCGGCAAGGCTTCCATTTAAGCACATATAAATATTTTTTTTATAGTCATGGACCTGTGCTGTGGTGGCGGCACATATATGTTTAGATTTATGGATTAAATTAAATTAAATTATGTTTAAGATTTATGGATACAGGAGTAAAACACCCCTGAGCCGGCACTACCTTCTGCTTCTTACTCTTTATTTAAGTTTCCAATAGTTAAACATTTTAGACCAATACGCTCGGGTTAAAACTAGCTGTACAATGAACCCAGAAATAACTCTAAGGCTCACAAGTTTCACAGTTCTGTAAGTTGACAAGTTCCTGGTAACACGCTTGCATTTTTTTTGTATATAGTACACAGTTATAGTATTTACAGTAAAGTGTATATTTCTGTATTATTTTATGAATTTGTATTTTTTGTAAAGGTTTGTAATAATGTCCACGGTTAAGTCTTTCCATATTTAATAAAACTGAATTTGAGGTACACTCCCGACAGTCGGCTCCTTCGACCTGTTAAGCTGTACATGTGCTTCTTTTGCCCAGGGTAAAGAGGGCAAGATCTCATTACATTAACGTTACTTAAGACCTGCCTGATATAACACTGGTGGTACGCCAGTTGCCCATGCACTGCCTAATCACGAGTTCATCTATAATTCACCCGTTGACTTTCCTGCTGCAGAATGATCTCACCTGGATGCTCCAAAGATGTGCATAAAGTCCCCTGGAACATCACCACCAAAATGTAAATAAATATTGAAGAGAAAGCAAAAATTCAGTCATAATGGAAATAAATAATTATGATACCAGCAGAATCACTTTCATCGTAATAAGTTGGAACATGTCTTTCACTCTCTTATTTTGCAATGTTGAATAGAAATCTTTAGATTTTTCCTCTTCAGTGTTGTTGTCATATTGACTAAAACTTACAAATAACTAAATCACTAGGTTAATGCTTGTACAGGGCTTAAACTCTGTAACCTTGCTGTTGGACACACCGTATTTTGGAAGTAACACAAAGTCCAGCTCTAGTCACCAGTGCAGCACCTAAAATAGATCGGCTGATGAAGGGAGGTGTGATAAAAGGAAGTAAAGTGAGAAAGTATTAACACATAATAATCAAGATATTTATGGACTGTTATCACAGATTACAGCCATCAAGCTACAGGTTGTTTTTGCTTGTCAAAAGCAATGGTTTTGTAAGATATGATGCAAATGTATCAGTACTGTATTATAAAAATGTTGTCCATTATTCATCATTATAGGGTGCCTGGAGCATATACCCCAGGAAACTTCGATTCCAGAGGTGGAAAGAGTAATACAAGTAAAAGTTCTGTTACTTCAGTGAAATTTTACTGAAGTACAAGTAAAGTTACCAGTAAAAAAATCTACTCAAGTAAAAGTAAAAAGTAACTCACTAAAAATTTACTCAGAGTAAAAGTTACCGAGTTACCTTTCAGCTTGATCTGCATCACTGACATTTGTTTTGTCCGTCTCCATCCATATGAATTCAGCTCGTTTGTTGTCCCCGCCCATCAATCAGTCAGTGCTGTGGTTTCCGGGGTGCAATTTTTTCCTTCCCCTTTGCATTATTATTATTTTTTATTATTTTTCATTTTCATTCAATAATTTTCTACTCAGTAGTGAATATGATTTAAAATGTAGCGGATTACAATATTTCAAACAAAACATATTTAAGTAAAAGTAAAATGACTGATTTTAAAAACGGCTTTAAAAAGAAGACGTAGACAAAAGACTACTCAATTACAGTAACGTGAGTAAACTTTCCAGTTTGTTAGATTCAAACCCCCAACCTGCAGGTGCAAGGCGCTGGTGCTACCATCTAAGCCACCATGTCTCCAGGATATGTTGGGCTCATCCAAATGAGTTAAATTCTTCATGATGTAGTCTATCTCCCTCTTTCTTTCTAGTGTTTTTAAACAATGCCCACGTAAAATGGACGGAATTCCAAGAACATTTATGTGTCCACTTGTTTAAAGTCCACCTACAGCATGAAACAAATCGTCCTTATTAATCAATAGTAACAAAAGTCACACATTTATACACATTACACATATACAATTCTCATTACACAATTTTTCCTTTGCAATTATCACTGCATCAGACAAACGGTTTTCATCTGATGTGTATTTCTTTATCTATAGTGAAGCCACGAGGCTAATGGCCAATTTATGGGTGCTCCCATCAGGGTTTTTCGGGTTGTTCTTTAGTGGAGAATAAGGGTTGTGGTGTTAAAATGAATGTTCAAAATTTTAAGAAAAAACGTTGCATAGTGACATTTGAAATCGTTCATAGAGACTCCATAATATTCACAGACGGGTGACAGTGTGGTTATGTGCCTCTTGGCTCGTATCGGTTTATGTGATCAGCCAGTTGAGAGAAAACTGATCTGTAAAAATGAAGTGATTCCAGGCTGATTTTAGCATCCTTACTCCAGTTTGGCATTGGGAAATCTCCTTTGCTCAACCTTTGCACTTGCTTCATAGTACTACAATTTAGTAACCTAATAAACACATGGGTCATGCTTGTTGTGTTGAAATAGCCATATGTGATTACTTAACTGGTTTCTTAACTGGTACCTCCATATAAATGCAGTATACACGAACCTCTGCTATGTAGAGTATAAAGATAGAGGAATGTACGGGGAAAGCTAGTCTTCTCGAAAGATTTTGGTGTCTCCGGGCCCCTGCAACCCTGGGATAAATGGATCATACAATTAAAATAAAAACTGAACACTTTATTTAAATTAACTTTATATTTGTCATATTTTCCTAATCATTTATTTTAACAAATTTCTCTCTATATATACTGTATATCTATATATATACCATTCATATTTGGTCAATCCATGTTCAGTGTTCAGTACAGATTTATTTACTGTATTACTCTTTTTTTGCAAAGAAATCTAATTCAGTTTGCACTTCTATAACGGAGATACTTAGTGGAGAGTTAGAGCATTTAAGTTCAGTATTCGTCACATATACATTACTGCACAGTGAAATTCTTTATTCTTTGAGTATTCCAGCTTTGTCAATAGGCTGTGGTCAGGGTTAAGGGCCTTTCTCAAGGGCCCAACAGCGGCAACCCGGCAGAGCTGGGGCTCTCAGATTAGTAACTCAGAGCCTTAACACACTTTTTAACCATTAATCAAATTAGTGTAAAGAAAATTATATTTTCATTGTACACTTTCTTTCTGTTTTCTCTATATTATACAATCAGTATCTGTATTTTAATAACGTCACTATATGGAGGAATGTGATGTTAATGTATTGTCACTGCCGTAGGTGTTTGTCTGATTCCATGTAGATCCCATGCGAACGATGTCTTTTCACCCCTGCTGCACTGCACTTGGCCCATGTGTGGATGTCTGTCACTTCAAACACACTGGGCTTGCCTTTGCCACTAAGTTCCTAGGAGGGAATGCAGCAGTGCACCAGTTGTCCTATTATAGCCCTGCCTTCCTGCTTGGAATAAGACTTGACACAAGAGCCATTTGGTCGAGTCGGTTGCTAAGGGTTAAGAGCCATCTGCCTTACTCCATCTGATCTGCCTGCGACCCAGACCCTAGCAGATAGTAAAACAGCACCAGATTTATTCCATATTCCAGCTGCTGACATGGCCCAAGATGGAGTGTGAGTTTAAAATATTATAAGTGGATTTTTCCATGGTGGGAAATATGAATCATAAATGCAATTAATAACTGAATCAATTCAATTACTATTTCCAGGTTCTGTTTCAAAGGGCATGTTTAAATATGCCAGATCAGCAAGGTCGCTGCCCCTGCCGTCTTCTGCTTGTCTGCTCCTTTCCGACCGACTCTTTGGCCGGGCTACGGAGGATATGACGGAAGGAGGTTCAGGCCACTAGTGCACAAAATACATGGTGTTTGAAATAGAACAGCATAAATAACATGACAGCATAACGAGCATGGCACGGTGCAGTAGTGAAATATGAGAGGACTTAGCTACAAGTCAGAACTAATGTGTGACAAGTGAGATTCTGGACAGAGAAATAGTGTGAAATAAATAAGTTTAGATTGTAAATTGAGGTTTTAATTAAAATGTTTTAAATGAGCAAGTTTCGCTTATTAAAACTAGAGTTGCGTACAGTATAAGCAGTGTGAGTGATAACCAAACCAAGCCTCTCAAGGACATCAGATTCCTGTTGCCACTTATTCCACACTTAAATTGTGTGACACTTGCTCAGTTGATGCAAGTGGCTATATTTGACTCGGCTGTGTGCAAGAGACAAATGAGTCACACAACCAGACTCGGTGCAGCCACCTATACCCCAACAGCACATGTGAGAGTAAGGCAGCTCTGAATCTTCCTGAATAGCATCTCTGTAGGGGGCAGAGAGGTAATAAGGGAAGAGCCAGCGATGGCGCTTATGCCCCAATACCAAAATAGCAGATGAGTGCTCACCAGGTTCTTCCCATACTCCAACTGGGTTCAGCCTTGCTCAGCTACTACGGTTATTCTGGTAGGCTCTGCTTTATATGCTCATTTCCATTTTTTTATTTTATTTTATTTTTTGTCCCAAGGATTTCTACCTTACTTTTCACTACACATCCTTTTGAAGAGACTGCTGTACTTTGTTAAGCAGGCCAGCTCTTTATGGATTTCTGAATGATTCTGGATTCTAGAAACCTTGATCCATGTATTTGCTGAAACATGAGAAATGGAAACCCAGTCAATAGGTAAGACATAAGTCATTTGTTTTTCATTATCTGATGAATGATACACTGTAAAACATACGTCGCACTTTACTACATACAAAAGCACGATTGATTCCAAGTTTTTTCCCTGTGGGAAAAAAGTATCTAATGCCTTAAAAATCTAAACATTTCTAATGGGTTAGAAACTAATGACTTCCACTGTAAGTAAAACGTATGCATTAGCATATAGTACTTAAATTTGTTTTTTTTAAATTACATTTCATTTAAGATTTTTTAATCTTTTCTACTGCACTCACTGAAATACTTTGAAATTCTGATCAAATTTTTCATATCTCATTTTTATGTTGCATATCAAAGTCAGTGAAGTTACCATATATAGAATTTGGTAACTTCCCTGGGATTTGGCTATATATATATATATATATATATATATATATCGCTATCTATCTATCTATCTATCTATCTATCTATCTATCTATCTATCTATCTATCTATCTATCTATCTATCGTATACATACATTTTTTTTTATTTTTGTGTTTTGCACGTTTAAGATGTATTTTTATTATCAAGTGCGGAACCATATATGGTAACCTTAACTGACCTCGATTTGCAACATAAAAATGGCAACAATTAATCATTTTGAAAAAAAAAAATTATAAAAAAAAATTAAAATCACAAAACTTAAAAAAAAGCAATTTCCAAATATTTCAATGAATGCCCTATCACTAAATGTATTTAAATAAATATATTAAAACAATAAAAATAATAAAAAGTCACATTTATTTAAACATAAAAATGTTTACAAATACAAACAATAATGCAAAAAAAAAAAAAAAAAAACTCCCAGGGAAGTTACCAAAATATAAAAAAGGGTTAAAACATCTAGTGCATGTTCTACATACAAAGATACAGCATGCCATTTATGAACTGATGATTTTAATTATAATTTGATTTTGAGGTCCTAAATTCAAAAGAAAACAATATTTTCCTGGAGGTTACTGAGGTCTTATTTCAGTAGCATAGTTTTTGGTTACATGTAAATAACAGATGCAGGGAAGTCATCCAGACAGCAAGTTGATATGAAATTATGAGCACTGGAAAATAGTTGTGGCGTCCAAATTCTCTTGGCTGCTTTCTTTGGTCATGTTTCATAATGTCTAACATTCAAAATTATAGTTGTAGGTATGAGCTTTGAGGATTTCTGCTCCTCTAAGAAAATGTATTGGTGTTTTGCCTGGAATTGTACTTGTGTGATTTCGTTCTGTTCGCAATATATTATGCTTTAAGGGAGAAAAAAAATCTAAATTATGTAAAGTGTGAACATTTGGTCTCAGAAAACCATAGGAATCATAGACGTTGATAGCTTCCTTGTGTGTTTGTGTGTGTGTGTGTGTGTGTGTGTGTGTGTGTGTGTGTTTGTTGTTGTTGTGGTTTTAGTTTAGTGTCTAAAATTAAAGTGTGAACTGGGATAATAACCTGAAACAATACATTGACAACAGACAGGTCGTGTGCATCATGTGAAGTCTGAGCTATTTTAGTGGCTCCCATGGAAGGGAATTGCTTATCTTCATGCTTGTAGTCATGCTGCTGCACATGGCTTATGTGTTGGGAAAGGCAGATAGGCATCCAGGCGCACCTAAAAATAGTTTATGTGTGGCTCATGTGTAGTTCTCTAAAATGTACTTGTGCACTTTAACCTTCTGGTTTAACATTCAGAAAGGAAGGTTGGCATAAAGAGAGGTAATTTGACATAAACTGGTGTCTCTTTGCTTTTCTTTAGGAACAGCATGAGGGAGTGAAATTATGGTGGCCATGTAGGATGTTACAGACATCAGACTGAAGTACGTGGATTATTCGTTCATCATGAGCTGCACAGAGAAACAACATGCGAGCCGTAAATCAAACATGAAGCACCCTTCGAACCTGGACAGTTTTATGGATGAGGCAGACCGAGAGGTTATGAGCCTTACAGACCGCGCCTTCAAGAGCCTGTGCATCGGTGATGAGGCAATCTACAATGACTCAGAGCTTTTACCGTCTCCAGTTGACTGTCACAAGCCAGTAGCTGAAGAGAAAACAAAAAAGCATGGAGCTCACCGTCCAAATGGAGTGTACAACACAGCCTGGCAAATAAATAAAACCACGTCAAAGATGTCATCACTTTTTGCTGCATTTGTAGCCAAGAAAAACAGTGACACAAAAATGACAAATGGGGACTCATGGGACAAATCAACACTGCTTAGCATCCAAACAGAGCTGTCTTCAGATTATCAAAACCAACTTACTGCTGAACAGGTCAAGGGTCATCGTAAGCACTCTGGAAAAGGAACTGTTAATAAGTTGATCCAGGAAACAAACTCCTCAAAATCGTCAGCGAAATCGTCTAAAAATCAACATAGCAAATCTACTAAGCTGAGAAAACTGAATATCAAAAACTTTTTTCTACACAGTGAATTCAGCCCATTCCAGTCCTGGGGAGACTTGAATAGGTTTGGACTGGAGAACATGGAGATGTTTCCATGCGATAGCCCAGCTGGACTGAATGAATCCCCAGTTTACAGAGAACGGAACAATTCGAACAGATTACACGTACCAGAGCCAAATCAAAGGGAGACAAGCCAAAGCACCTCACCTCTGGAACCTCAAAATAAGTCTAAATCTGATTTATCACAATGTAAAACTCAGACATTGACAACGGTGCCTTCGATACCGGACAAAACCTCTGAGCAAAATTTCCAGAAACTAACAAACATTCAGAATGAGACAGTCCACCCACAAGTGCTGTTGACCTCCTCTGGATCGTTTCAGAGGTGTCAGTCTGACGGGGACCTTCCTGCTCCTTGGAGGAAAAGTCGAAGCAGGGAAAAAGGTGTCGCCCAGCCACTTATCAGTTTAACTGCCTCGGAAAGGTCTAACACTGAAGAAGAAGGTGCAATACAAAATAAAACTCAGGTCAGGACAGTGGAAGAAGCAACCTGCTTAAATTTAACTCCATTCAGTATTTCACAACTTTTGACTCCAGTCGTACCCTCCAGGCACGGGACAGGAACCTCAGAGATACTGCAGTCTCTTCACTCACCTGGGGCCCTCGATATCCCAGCACTTCATGAGAATGAGGTTTGTCAATCACCTGATATCAAACGAGAAGGATACAAATCCAAGGCGTCAAGTTTGTTATTTAATCTTAAGGACAATCGAAAACGAGTCAAGGCAACATACAACCAAACACAGTTTAAAGTTTTAGATGCAGCTGAGCAAAATAAGCTGTCTCCACTGATTGAAACGGATGTCACCAAAAATATTTATAAAAGTCCAGAAATTACAGAAACCACATCAGCGGTTCAGAAAACCAATTTGAATCCAAAGAGCCCTGAGACTGCAGACATGCAAAGCTCACAATTCAGCAGTCATATAAATAACGCATTGCCAGATGACTTTTTGGGACTTAGTCTGCTGCAGGATTGCAATAGAGACTCTATACATTCAAAATCAAAAACAAATCCTTTGGCGAAAGTTACATACCCATCTTTAAATTTGTACCGGAAATCTAGTCCAGTAGTTTTGAATACTAAAACCATGCCAGTGGATGTCCATGGCTCTCATCCTACAATAAATATACGTGCAGAACAGAAGCTGAACAAAGAGAAGGACGGTAAGGAACTGCAAAGAAAACATCGATTGACTCATCCAGATATAAACGACGTTAACAATGAATATACTAATCAGAACCATGATGAAACTTCAAACAAGGCAATAAATGAGAAAAACAATGCTGTAAATCTGAAGGAAAAATGTGTTCCTGCTGTATTGAAGAAGCACACTGCGCAAAAAGATAACTTGGCCATTTCAGGTAGTAGGAATGAAGAAAAAATGGGTACAGGAGGAATATTTAAGGTAGATGAAACGCCTAGCAAGAATAAAGAAAGCAACAGGAAGGAAGCAATGCCTAAACACTTATTTTCTGCAAGACAAAATAACTACATCAAAAATCAAAGATATGTGAATGTAGATGAAGCTAATAATGAAGAATGTGAATACTGGCAAGAGCATGTGATTGCTGCAGGAAGAGATGAGCCAAGAAAGGGGGAATTGCAGGTAGATGTGTATAAAGGAAATGGACAGGAAAATAGGGACACTCCACGTATTAAAGACAGCGCTACAAATGATGCTCTTACGAGAAATTATCAAGGAATACCATCCCAGAAAGATCCAGGTATAGACACTGAAAAAGGAGCAGCCAAAAATGATGCCTCCTCTATGAAAGGAAACACATCAGCAAAAATAGCACTGTTCAGTTTAAAGGAACAACCACTGAATATGGTCCCGGGCTCAAAGAAGAAGAGCATAATAAAGGATAAGTATGAGCTAGCCACAGTGGCTTTAGAGAAAAGGATAGCTGAGAGAGAGCAAAGAGAAAAGCTAAGTGGTAGGCAAAGTCAGCAGGATGTACCCAGTAATCCAGAGAGCATGCTAGCGCCAAATCAGAAAAAAGGAGGTCAGAAAGCCATTTCTGATTTTACACCAACTTGCCAAAATGGTCATAGCATGTCAGGCATAGACACCTACCATGGCGAAAGTCATGTGCCTGTGTTAAAATTAGATGAACCTTATAAGCAGGAAGGTGCTGCAAAGCCCAGCCCAAGTAGACTGATACGTACAGACAGGGAGAGATCTGACAAACATGGTCACCAAGGTGATATCAAGTCAACGGCTGATTTAACTCAACTTACAGAAACAGTATGTATGTCTACAAATTTAAGCCTTGATCAAGAAATCTCAGTAGTTCAGGACTTTATCGACAGTAAGCTCAGAAGAATGGGTGATGATTTCGAGTCTTCTAACCACACAAAGATGGGCTCTTGTAAACCTGAGGCACCTCCTAGAAGAGAAAGAACAAATTCCCAAAGTGAAGATATAGACATGTACGAAAGTAAAAGAAAAGAAGATGTAGGGAGTTTTGAGAAAGACGCCAATATATCTAATGTACCAGAGGATGAAGGACCAGTAAAGGGCCATGTGTCATCACTTATTGAAAGAATTGATGGAAACCAAGTAAGGCCGAGGTTAAATGTCCAAGAATGTTTGGCGCAAGGAGATGGTCTCATGGACTATCCTGGGAATGACTATTTAAAACAAGTTGCATTTTCACCAAAGGACATGCTGGGTTTTCCTGAAGTTGAAGGAATTTTAACAAAAGTTAATCATGATGCAAGAGAAACAGAATCAGACAACAAAGAACTGCCTGACAAAGATTCGAAACTAGCCATCAAAAATGAACAAACTCTAGATGAAGAAATGGCTGAGAAACAGGGATTTCAAAATGATAATAAAAATGCCGCAACGAATGCAGTGGACAAAAATCATGTGACTGGAACAGGGAATGAAAGTATTTCTGATATTTTTAGAAAAATAGGTGACCAGAACAAATCTGAAAGTCATAATGAAAGCCATAGCAAAGAGTATTTCTATTCTGGGAAATCAGATGAACCTGATGTTGAATCCGAGCAAACCTTGGACTTGATAGCCCCTAAAAGTGCTCCAGTGGATACGGTAACCCTTTATGATATTCTTTATCAAGCTGAACCTTCATTGTCGGATGACGTGAAACAAATAGAACAGGGCAATGTATTGTCCAAACTATCAGAGGACTCCTCATTTATGCAGAAAACAGAAGATTCTCCATCTCTGACTGAAGGTGAAGAAAGAAAATGTGAGAATTTAGACACACCAGATTTCTGTTCCAGTAGCGACTCTAAAAGTAAATCCCACAACTCAGACATGGCAGTTCCTCTTTCCAAAGATGTGGAAAAAGGAGGGTGGGTGCACTGTTTGATTGAATCTGCTCGCAATCTAACACCCACCTGCCAGTCGAATGGCTCCTCTCCCATACTGGGAAAACCTGCTTTATTTAAAGTGAAAGACAACACATTCAGTGCATCCCCTGTTACCAAAACTGTAAGACCAACACTCCATAAAACCATTGCAGGAGTAACACAGCCATGGTCTCCTAGAGAAAGCTTAAGTGGGTCAGAAAGAGGTGAAGAAGACCAAGATCTGTTCAAAGATGTTGTGGATGTGCATGGTTCAACTTTTCCCTCCACTCCTGTCCGAGTCACCCAGCCAATCCAGTCATCAATACAGGTTTTGCCCCCTCCATCCTTTCAACCCACCACAGAACACAGGGAAAAAGGGCTAACGGATAGTTGCACTGTGCCAGAAGAGGAGAAGTGGCCACTGGCTATAAGCTCAGTTTCAGAGGAAAATGAGGGTTATGAACAAAGTGCAGGAGACACGGTGGAGGAGATTACGTTCAAGACTGCACCTAGAGAAAGCACAGAGGGATCAAAAGCACCAAGTGAGAGATCTGAATCCGTTTGTAGTGGCACTGAAAATCTGCTCCAGGGCAAGCCACCTGCCGTCCCTCCGAAATCGGAAAAAGCACTGCGTCGTGCCATGAAGCTGACCACAATGAGGATTCAGAAAGCAGAGGCCAAAAGTAAATCGGAGCGAGGTCGGAGCAGCGAGAAGGGTTCTAGTCAGAAACGTGAAAGGAGGCACCACAGTAGTGACAAACTTCTCAGTGACAGGTCATACCAAAAAGAAGTAAGTACGGACAGAGGCAGCAGTAATCAAAGCGCTGGTGATTGCACCAGTGAGCCATTTCCTCCAAATCCTAACACAGGTGGAAGGCATGCCACACAGCATAATAAATCAAGCAGCCGTAGAAAGGAGAAAGAGACTGGAAGGAGACCCCAGCATGGACGTCACAGCAGTCTAATCAATACCGATAGTGATTCCATGGGTTGTGCGGATGTAAAACAAAAAGAAAATAATTTACAACACAAAGATCAGTTTGATACCCAGGATATAAATGCTGACTCTCCGAGATTGGGACGTACCAGTGAGAAATACCAACCACATAAGATGTACCGCAGGGCTCAAAGTTTGGACAGATTTTCAAGTTGCAAACATGAGCACACGTTACTTAGTTCAGAAAATCCAGCATGTAAAACTAATCCTGAGGCGATAAAGAAACTGGGCCCAGCGCAGACAGCACCATTGAGACAAAATAGCATTGAGCACACTTATGGCTCTCCAGCAAACAACAACTTACAACATTCTTTCCCAATGACTCAAAGGAAGCTTCTGCAGGATCTTGATTCTGGACAGTACTTTGTGGTGGACATGCCAGTGCAGATCAAGACAAAAACCTTCTTTGATCCAGAGACAGGAAGATACGTCCAACTGCCAGTCCAGTCACTTGAAGGGTCTGTACCACGGGCACAATCTGTAGAAGTTGTGAATGCACCTCCACTTATGCTTTATCACGGCTTTGTTCCAGTGCCTGTCTCATCCTTGCAATAACCAAAATCCACTTTAAAAGCATATTTGGTCTTATCTCAGGCCAGTGAAATAAGCATGACGAGCTTTATCGAAAGTACGAAAGAGAGACTCAGTCCTACCTGTAAGCTGTGTGTGTATTGAAAGAGCACTTTTAATTAAATGTAATCAGAATGTGATTGTGTTTGAGTCAAATACCCTATTATTACATTCTCATGGAAAATTAGGATTCTGTTCTCATGGGGGAACCTCAGCCACCAGGGGGCACAAGCCAGTACACTCTCAGTCTAGATACAATGCGGAGGGTGGCATCAGGAAGGGAATCTGGTGTAAAACCTGTGCCATATCAAACATGTGAATCGAATTGCAGCCCTGATCAAAAGAACAACGACATAGATGTTGCTAAATACAATTACATTATAGACCGATAAATGGTCTTGGGATAAAGGGAGTCTGAATTCAGGCATTAGTATTTTTGTCATAAATTAATATATATGTTTTATACATGTTTTGCTCCTAGCTCTAAAATATAGTAGTTTTCCTCCTACATTTGGTATTGGCCTTTGGCCTTTGGGATTTTCTAATGATTATGTATTTTAATGATGTTGGACTGGGTTATTATGCTATTACATGAATGCATAAAAATAGTGATTTTACATTGTTGACATTCTTTGCCATAAAATTACTTTTGCAGACGACAAGATGCACTGATTAAATAGAGAAAAGTGAACATAGTGGCTTTATGTCTTAAACGGCATATTTAAAGGCTTAATTAGATGTTACCAATGTATTTGGTGTATTTATGTAATAATTTGTGTATTTTGAAATGATTGCTTGATTAATTGATTTCATGAGGCTGTGTTGCTGGCTTCATAAGATGTAAACCATTCCAATAAAAACACTCAACACATGTCTAATATTTCATATTAAGTAAGAATGACCAGTTTTAAGTGACTGGTCTGAATAAACTACTGTTTAGATCAATCAATGTCCATGTTTAGTTGTTAACTGTGTTATACATTTTCTCCTCAAACACGTTCGCTCAGTGATTTGTGACATACCAGGTCTTTGCAGAAAAGTATGCACCCCTCTAATGACTGAATAACATGTAATAAACATCCATCATGATTCTAGATCTCGGCACTGTCAGTCGCCAATCTTTGTTGATGGAAGCCCGTAAACTTTCAATATTATCAGGTGCTCAGGCCTCCCAGACCGTGGTTTTAGAACTTTAAACTTTCTTGACCATCTTTGAAACCACCTGTTCTTTGTGTTGCACTCATCGCATCGTCCCTGAAGGCCTCCTGAAACATCCATGGAATGTTCAAGCTAAACACAAAAGTTGATGCAGAATTGTTGCACGCATTTTGTAAACGACAGCCACACACACACTCACTCAAAGGCATCTTGCTACTAATGTATAGTAAAGTTGCCATTGTTCACTTATCCACATTACAGTCCACTCTTTTTGGCATCGATGCGCAACTCCATAGATTTCCCACAGATTTTTCTCTGAGGTATCTACAGTACCTATGTGCATTAACTTGCACTAAATGTAGGTATGCCATAAAGGTTTTAGATCATTTCCCAGATGTTACTACAGTATACAATAATTGTTATGAAATGATTGTAATAAATAATTACAATTATTTCATGAGTTTCAAAAGCCTTGATCAAGAATTACATTAGGTTTATGCAAAGAGTCCATAGGTAAGCACTATCATCACCCCTGTGTCTACCTACAGTAAAGTATCCTTCATGCGTGAGGTTGTGTCTCAGCCAAGGGAGTGGGTTCGTTCACAATTTTACCTAAGAGCACAGCTATGAATAAAGAATGGTACAAAAACATTCTCTGAGTGCAACTTCTTCCAACCATGCAAGAGCAGTTTGGTGATGAGCAATGCCTTTTCCAGCATGATGGAGTAAAAGTAATAACTAAGTGGCTCAGGGAAGAAAACATCCAAAATTTGGGGCAATGGCCAGGAAACTCCCCAGACCTTAATCTCATTGAGAACTTGCGGTCAATCCTTAAGAGGTGGGTGAATAAACAAAACCCTCCAAGCACTGATTATGCAAGAATGGACCGCCATCAGTCAGGATGTGGCCCAGAAGTTGATCGACAGCATCCCAGGGCAAATTGCAGAGTTCTTGAAAAAGAAAAGTCAACACTGAAAACTCTTTGCATAAACTTAATATAGTTGTCAATAAAAGCCTTTGGCCCTTGTGAAATACTTGTAATTATACTGTACTTCAGTATACCATAGTAACACATGGCAAAAAGATCTAAAACACTGAAGCAGCAGACTTTGGGGAAATTAATATTTGTGTCATTCTTAAAAAAAATGTCCACTGCTGTACATGCTAGTGATTAGCATGATATACCAGGTTCAACCATAAAGCTACAGTAGAAGCATCTCTTTCTGATGCTTCTCCAAGGATTTATGTGTGTTTTCTGTGCATAAGGAATGTTTCCAGCAACCACACAAGACAATGTTCTTGCAGTGGGTTTCGGACATTGTGCATAACAGCTGGTGTCAAGGGAAGATGCAAAAATAATGTGCTGTTTTTCAAGCCATTACATGAGTTGCATGTCTTACTGTACAGGTCAGCACACGTCTTGTATGTGTTGGGGATGGGAGTTTACACATGTTATTCTGTGGCTGAACCATCCCAAGAATTTCAAGCATTTCAATGGTATTAGCATTTCAGTATATTAATAAGCATATAAACAGATGGTCCCAAAGTCCTCAGATCAGCCCTATGTCCAGCGAGGGCTTCTAAAGTGCTATGTGTAAGTGACTGTCAGTTGATGCATTACTAATATGCAGTAGTTTATGTTTGAGGGATCATAATTGAGAGTCTCTTGTTAATTTAGCTTAGTGAGTAAAGAAAAGCATGAAATTAAGGTTCATGTTCAACATACTGTATAACAAAGTGATCTAACTAGCAGTGTTTTCAGTGCTCACTACCTACCTTCACAATTTTAGGCTGAATGTTAAAGTAGAATGTTATAGTAATACTACAGTAGGTTACTGTCTATCAGTATGCTCAATTTACAACAACCTTGGGAGTTTTATTTATTTTTTATCTTTTTTATTAAACATTTAATATGATGTTGTTTAAAGACTGTCAATGACTCAGATAATTAGACATTTACAAGTAGTTCATTCTACCACCCAGGAACCAGAATCAAAGAGTCTTAATTGTCTTCTGATCCCTGTAAGATGTGGATCTAATGATAGAGGATCAGAGGGAGTTTGGTGCTGGCCTGTTTTTGGCTTTATCAAGAATCAATGTTGCTATAGCAAGCCAATGGATGGAGCAAAGAAGTGGCGTTGTGTGAAAGAACAAGTTATAAGTTGCATTCTGGATCAGTTGCAGAGCTGTCACAACACAAAATGACCAAGTACTGAGCCTTGTGGGACACCAGTGGAGAATCTGTGTGGAGAGGATGTGGATCCCCTCCGTGACAACCACTGCCAATGCATGGTAATGATGAGATACCTGTAGGTCATTGTTAATAGGCTGAGAGACAAGAACCAAAAGAGATGCTGTACAGAAATCTGTGTAGTTGATTATCTTGGTTTGAGCCTAGAGAGTGATGCTAAAAGTGCTGAAAAGTTAAACAAGCAAAATACGGAGCAGTTTTAAATTGCTGAGATTTATTAGTGTGTCACACAGTACTATTTATGATTTTCTGTCTGATATTGTCTGGGGTTATGCTATCAGGACATTTTATGAAAACTAATCTCCATTCATTCCTAAATATACTGAATCTGTGTATCATTCTTAGATTTTTTTATTGTTTTTTTTGGGGGGGGGGTAAAAAAATAAACAAATAAATAAATGCTTTTCAGTATTCATTTTCAAATTGAAAAAATAAATGTTCCATTTTCATTTTGTTTTATTGCAAAAGACATGACCTTAAATACTTCTATATACATCAATGCACGATTTATGAATCGTGCATTGAGCATCTGTGCATTTTGGTGCTGTTGAAAGCTGAGTTTTATGCAAGGTATGATCAAAATCACTATCGTAGACATCGTAATAAGCCTATTAAGATATCCATGCACTTTGTGTCTACTATACGGTGACTTCATCACATGTAACATGTCCAAGTGCTTTCTCTCACACTAGTGATTACTAATAACTAATGGAAAGTCATAGTTAAATTGAATGACCGTTCTTTTAACAGGGAAAATAATGATGTGAAATATAAGATATTTGAGATCTTAACCAATAACTAATGACTTTGGCAAATGACAACTTATATTTTTACATTTATTAAGCATTATACTGTATTGCTTTCACTGAAAAGTAACTAGCAATAGAAAGTTTTACTTTTAGTAGTAACTACCACAACACTGGTCATTACAGTTCATTAAATATCATAACAAAACTATTACAAAATCTCACACATCTTCAAATACTCTATTATAAACACTCATCCATTACAACTTTATTTCAATATATGATGCACACTCATATTTAATATATACCGTTGTTTTATTATAATCTGCACAGTGCTTGTCAGTGTATTTTGTCATTAAATAATGTACATTCCCTGTACATTCTCTGTATTTTTGATAGCCACCAACAAACAGATCCACATAATTTGTGGGAGTAAAAAAAATACTTGTTCAATAAATCAGATTCTGATTTTGATAAACTATTGACAAAGTTCCCAACTTTTTTTGTAGATCATTTGTGGGAATTGGCGGCTCCTTGTGGTGACAATTGTTATAACATTGTAAAGATTAAATCTCCACTAAATGTTGTAGAACCTCAACATCCACATTAATATAATAATTTTAAACTTTAAAACTTTAAAATAATTAAAACTTTATTACAAAAATATCCACATGAGCTTTCATGTAAATATTAATGGGAGCTACAGACCAAAAGTTTGCGCACCTTCTCCTTCAAAGAGGTTGAATTTGTATTATGGCAAGAAAAAAGCAGCTAAGTGAAGAAAAAACGAGTGGCCATCATTACTTTAAGAAATGAAGGTCAGTCAGTACGAAAAACTGGGAAAACTTTGAAAGTGTCTCCAAGCGCAGTCACAAAAACCATCAAGCACTACAAAGAAACTGGCTCACATGCAGACCGGCCCAGGAAAGGAAGACCGAGAGTCGCCTCTGCTGCGGAGGATAAGTTCATCCGAGTCACCAGCCTCAGAAATCGCAGGTTAACAGCAGCTCAGATCAGAGAGCAGGTCAATGCCACACAGAGTTCTAGCAGCAGACACGTCTCTAGAACAACTGTTAAGAGGAGACTGTGTGAATCAGGCCTTCATGGTAGAAGATCTGCTAGGAAACCACTGCTAAGGACAGACAACAAGCAGAAGAGACGCGTTTGGGCTAAAGAACACAATAAAGAACACAAGAAAGAAAACTCTTTGAATGAGAAGGCGTGTCCAAACTTTTGGTCTGTACTGTATCCTTTCTTTATTATAATATTTCCAACTGTTTTTGCATTGCATAATGCACTGGAAATAAATACAGCTGGAATCTTGTTAGAGTTCTTAACCTCAGCTGGAATCTTGTTAGCATTTTGAGAATTTTCTTAACAAAAAAGCTTAAGAAGTCTAAAAACTGCTGTTTTTTTGTCCACACAAACACCATGTTTTCATACCGCCCTTTATTTGACTACAATAATGAATTCAATTCAAAATCCAGCATATGATAATGGACATTAAGTGCATTCAGTGGCAGCCACAGCTACCTGCCACCATGTCGTCATACTGTTTAAGAACAACATTTTCCTCGTCGTCAAAGTACAACAGACTTATCGGCTGAAGATTGTCTGGTACGCAGCATGGCCTTCCCACTCTGCTGGACAGTTTTAATGTGTTTACAATGGACTGCACAATGGCATGATTCGTTGCACGTAAGCCTCCACTGAGTGGAAATGGGCAGGACCCAGTGCAGTGGTATGCGTTGTAGCCACTTGGTGATATTATCCATCCGGACCAACCGAGTTTTACAAAGTCCACATAGAGAGGTGTTCTTTGACAGTTTATAGCATGTACATTTTCAGCTGCCCTTTTATCCATACTCCTGCGCCTTCGCACCGCAGCCTGGACGGAGCTTTTGGACTCGAGGAGCTCTAAGGGTGAATCAGTGTTCTGACCTGATGAGGAGCCTCTTTCACCTGTGGAATCATAGCAATGACTTGTGTGAGCTGATTACTGTACTTTAAAACATGGCACTGAGATTGACTGAACTGTCAAAAACAGCCAGGAATCCATCTCTACTCACAATTCACAACATTTTAAATGCATAATATAAAAAGCTGATCTAAAGAAAGGTGTTAGTTAGAAAAACACAAATTACTGACAAAGCGTTTACCAGAACTTATTCGACCATCATCTGAGTAGATAACCAAATAGGTGTCATTTTCCGCATAGCCCCTTTCCCCCGATGTTGTCTCGAGCCAGTGTCCCGATGTTAATGTGGGAACAACCAAGATGCCGTTATTTGTACTGATGTTAAGAATCCATTTGGTGACCTATTGTGAATGTCAGACAAAAACATACAGTTTTGTCAGCCCTGTTGCTATTGGGTATGAATAAGCATCTACAAGTTATGACTATGAAGGGTGTTGAAACTCTGGGAGGTTTAAAGATGTTCACCTCCAACACTCCTGTTATAGGCGATTAAAATCAGTTTTTAAATTTTCATCTCAGCTTAGCGACTGTACACGATCAATTATTAAGGTGTTTTGTGTGGCAGGTCTGAGTTCAATATTTTTAGAAAAAAAAAAAATAAAAAAAAAACATACAAACATGTACAAACAAATTCTTGGGGATTAGTTCTAAATTAAATTAAAATGTATGTTGGTTAAGGGTCTTTCCCAGTGAAAGTTCAGTTATCAATGTTTTCCAGCTCAGAAATGTTAATGCATTGATGTACACACCTTCACCAAAACATAATGTCAATGTACATAAATATATTCTCTATATGATCTATACTGTATATAGATCAACTGTGGTTGGACTTACACCCAAGCATTGCTCAGACAAACTAACGGTCTCATCAGTGCATAAATCCACCTCTAACTCCCTTTTCCACAAAACACATTGCCTGCAAACATGTCACCATTACTATTACAACATTCACACACCTTGTCCCAATTGCCCTCATATCTTAGACATTTTCTCTACTTTAAATAATAAAAAGGTATCTGAACTTACCAAACCTTATCACAGTGCCTTGATTTTTGAGTATCTCATTTGCTCATGAGCCTGACTCTTTAATTCTGCAATGTCTTGGATTTGTCTGTCTGCTGCATGTTTATTAAGTTATAATAAGTTGAATAAATACAATATGCGGTACGGAGCTCTTTACACAAAATTGTCTCACTACATCAGTCATCGTCTGCACCTTCTCCACCTCCCTATTGGTTTGAGGACCGTGGACAGCCCCAAAGCCCAGTCCATAAGCATCCCACAGTAATAACCTACAGAAATAGAAGAATGAGTAATTGGGGTCTGTGCAAAAGTTGATCAGTGGAATAAGCCAGTAGTTTGGTGACACTTCATATAGTAGATGTTATACTGTAGCTGGAAGACACTTACAGCATGTCCACTGACAGAAATACCACATTACTTTACCACTATGCATCCTTCACATGGCAGTGATAAAGCAAATATCCAGAAAAGACTGATATATCAGCATCATTGTTGTGTTATTTTATCAGAACTGGGTCTCTGTGTCAGTGTAAGTGCATGGCAACTCACCGTCTGTGTGATGTTAAACACTTCCCATCCTTCAGTGTACACAGACAGTAACCGGGACAGGATCAGGTTTCCTCGCCATGGATTCATTCTGCTGTCTAGCACTTCATACAAATCGACCTGAAAAATCCGACATCAGAGAAAACGTATTCGTCTCATCTATGTAAATAAAGTTTTATTTATCTATGTATAAATAAGTTTTTTGTCTGTACATTGGTCAGTACTGACTCTTCTAATAGTGTCTTTACATTTCATCCATTGGAGTCTCAGAAAAAATTCTGTCTGTCTGTATGTATGTATGTCTGTCCAGGCAGATTGTCACAGTGTCGCACAAAACTGGCTGGAATGTAATGAAACTTTTGAGTAAAAGCAATGTTATGAAGAGTTATGTGGCGAATTTAATAATCTACTTTAAAATAAAAGTAGCTAACGCGCTACTTGCTCAATGTAAACACACACCTGGATCACTCACTCATCATTTATACCACTTAATCCCTTATAAAGGGTCATGAGGGGCCTGGAACCTATTTCAAGAAATGTAGGGCATGAGGTAGGGTACACCCTACGTGCTCCCACACCGGCACCAACAGATATTAATTAGAAAATCTAAACTGAATATTTTTCCTGGGATTTGTTTATATTTTCACAGCGGAAATAACAGCATTTAAGTGTGAAGTGAATGTTAGTGTGTTGGAGTCGTTTTAAGACAAAACGGAATTTTTTGTACTTTTTTCCTGATTTCTCATTCACATTTACCCCCCGATTAGGGAACAGCGAGTGTATTTGGCTGGACAACGAACTTAGCGTAAACAAGGCATAAACAAACTTTTCTATATCCTCTATTTCTTACTGATTGCAATAAAATGAAATGACATGATATGATATGACCTATTGTAAATAACCTATAGGGTAATATAATGTTGTCACAACAAACAAAATTTGGTGAAATTACAGTTTAATAAAATGAAGGGTTCATATTTGTTGCAGGCTGACGTGTACAGTACACAGGCTTTGATCTGAAATAATAATATCACTGATTACATTAAAACTGACCATGTTAACAGCTACAAACTCTTGTCTCATCAACCATGTACCAACTGGCCAAAACACAGTATTGGTGCTGATTTTATGAATTTTTTTTTAATGTTTTATGTTCAAATGTCAAATTCATGTTCCGATATCTTAACAATTTTGCATTTTAGAATAATACACTTTTTTTTTCCAGGTTTATGTCTTTTCATGTGAAATCTAAATCGGCCACGTTTCATTTGAATGACGGTTAAGATCGTTGAAAGATTTGAATTTTAAAAAGTTACAGACGCTACATAAAAGGAAATTAAACTGTAATTAGCAAATGTGTTTCTTTTCATCTGATAAAGATCTAAATGAGTATTCATATTCACAAAAAAAAAACGAAGCATGGATCGGGAGATAACACACACACACACACACACACTAAAACACTACGGGCAATTTGAGGACGCCAATTAGCCTCACCTGCAGGTGGTGTCATAAGATCCTATCTGAAGATCCACATCATCACCCACGGTACAGTAGGTGAGACACCTTTCAGCGCCAGTACCACGTCTATAAAATAACACTTACTCTGTAAAAGTGACGTCCCGGTAAAACCGCGCGCCTGCGCCGCAACCAGCGGAATTCCGCTTTGGTGATCTTCTCTCGTCGGCCAAATGATGTCAGGTTAAAAAGGTGAAACGCACCATTGGATTGCGCTGAAATATATCACAGTACAAAACACATTTAATAGAATAATAGAGTAAGCTGTGTGTGAAGAGACCTAGTCCTAATCAACAGCTTCATGCCAGTTCTGTGGGTTCTTTACGCACCCGTGAAGCTCCGCACGACGCCCCCCTGCAGAGCCCCGGGGTTCCTGAGGTTCTCCTCGTACAGCTCCATCATAAAGCGCGG